>JAODAL010011066.1:0-101887 GCA_025379985.1 Phyllomedusa bahiana | reverse complement strand
GAAACCATGCAAAAACCATACCCCGATGTAAACTGCAGCAGAGTCCTAGAGAAAAGTAGAGGAAACGCAGTCTCTATGTGTCGGCACAGATAAGGGGGCTCAAGTTCCCCACAATTATCCCAAAAACAAATGTTGTGATGGCGCTCTAGTCCAAAAATTCGACTTCCCAGGGTAACGGTGGTGACCATGAAACTGTAGACATCCTGAGAGTTGTTTCCAGTCCCCCCCCAATTTTAAATAGCCCCAACTTTTCCAATCGCTCTCTGGGAACTTTCTTTTACAAGGGCAGCAAACCCCCCCGGGGAAAACTTACTTAAAAATTTCCCTTTACAGGAAAAGGATGGGAAGACCTGAAGCCAATCTAATATAACATGCACATGAATAATGCATTTCTGGTTAAATATGCAAATCAGCCTCTAAATATGCAAATGAGCCTCCTGAAAACCAGCTGCTTACCAATCCTCCATCCCGGGCAGGTACCTCCTATAGTTTTCCTTCCTACATTCTCCTCAGCAGTGTCATGACCTCACCTTATAATAATGGCAGCCGCACAGTGTGAGCGCTAGAGCCGTCCTCCTCCCGTCCCCGGCATTGTGATCACCGCGGACTGCCCAATTCCCGCCTTACTAAATTGAATTGTACAGCTCCTATCGCGCAGCAGCTCAACTTCCGGTTGCGGTCACATGACAGGAATGACGTAATGTGAAAGGCTTTTTAGTCCCCCGGGGCTGGCTGGGGGCCTCGGGATGAGAGACTGATCAGAGGGCATACCTGACTGCAGCAGCTCTGCGCTTCCTGATGGATCTCAGTGTAAACTGCACTGACCTCAGTAACCCCCTGAGGACATGGCTTTGTTATTACATGAAAGTGACTTCAATTAAGAGCAAAACTGATTTCAAATGTATTTCATTCAAGTAAATGTCACATTTTCTATCACTGGTTTCTTTTTATTGTTTTCAAAGCATTTTATGGGTTTTAATGACTAAAAGAAATCAGATTTTCTCTATTTTTTGTTTGTGTTTTTTACTAATTATTTGTCTTTGCGCACATAAATTGACTTCTAATACTGATACAAATAATCAATTCGATGCATAGTAGTGCTTATCAGGTCTAATACATTACTGCTTGTACACGGGCAATGCACACTGTCATACCCAACCTGTGGCTCTCCGCCTATTGCAAAACTACAACTCCCAGCTGGACTGTCAAATCGGAGTTTTGCAAAAGCTGGAAGATGGAGCCGACTGTGTTGGGGCATATACCAACGCACTTACGGGGGTCAAGGGGGCCTGTCCTTTGGGGTATCCCCCCTTGCGGAGACACATTAGTTCAAAAAAGACATGCGGTTTCCAATGATGTGGCTCTTTTGCAGGAGGAAACAAAAAAAAAACAAAACGCGCCCCCGTAAGGAAAAATTTTACATGACCCCAAAAAAATAAATCAGGCGTAACCTTGACATTTTTTGCAAAGGGGGGAGCCAACTCTTAGGGCTGTTCACAGGTTTTTCGGGAGGGGTTTGCCGCGTATTTAGAGAAAAACTTTCCCAATCGGTTACAAATAGTAAAAGGGCCATTTAAATTTTCTTTCAATGGGGAAAAAAGTGTGTTTAGCACACGTATTTCCGTGCCGTACTGCGCCGGGATTTCGGCCGCAAAACGGCCGGAAAAAAAAACGGTCCTGTCACTTATTGAGCCCGATTTCGCGACGGATTCACCCCATATAATGAATGGGGATTGTAACCTCGCAAATACGTGCCACACTTTATAGTGACACTTATTTAAACCCTGATTTTCAACTGATTTCGGAACGGATTTACGATCGGAAAGCCGACGTAAATCCGTTCCGAAATAAGCCGTGTGAACGAGCCCTTATAAAAACCCTTTGAATTGAGAAGTTACTGCAGCTACTGTCGGCTTGGACTCCAAACCACAAAGCGAAGATTCGGGAGAAGACATTGAATACAGATTAAAAAAAAACTTACTGGCACTCAGCTTCCAGTAGTTTAAAAGAAATCACCACATCCAAAAGGGATTATGGTTAAAAGGTACAACTCATTTATTTAAAGGGGTTGTCTCACTACATTGATTGCTTTTTATGTTAATGATCTTGCAAAAACAGTCCCTTTTGCAATATATGTTCATTAACAGTGTCCTACCTATTCCTAGATATCCCCTCATGTATGGGCGCATCAACTCCTCAGGTCACAAATAGCTAAAAGACCTGTTCTATCTATCCTGATAGGCTGCCCCGCACTGGTTGCTATAGCTACAGACCTGGCTTCTACTGCAGCCCAGTAGAAGCCAGTAAACACACCCTTGAATTCAAAATGAAACCAAGAAAACAGGACTGAGGTAAATGAATCAATGTAGTGAGACAACCCCTTTAATAAAATGTAACGTGTTTCGCACATAGAACCTGCACTTTACTATAAAACACAGTCTCTATATTCGAAACGCGTCAAGTTTGAGTGCTATGATAACCAGATGTATTCCCCCAATCCAATATCAGCAGCACTCCACTAGCACTAAAAAACAATCAAAAGGAACGTAGGAATTATTGGAAAAGCACTTCTGTTATTTTGGATACATGAAAATTTGAGATTCTAAGTGTACATTTTTGATCAAAACTGTATAAGTCCACCTGTCGACGCCAAAGCAACTTCAATACAGATGGGAACCTACGCTATATGTTACCTCTCTTGGTGCCTGTTCAGACCTCCACATTTCAGGGATAGAAGATTCCAGATTGTGTTTGTATTTTAGCGACACACCAGCGTGCACCTAGGCTCATTTAAAAAAAAAAAAAAACTTTTTGGATGTGCAGACCAGACATTATTTTTCCAGATGTATTCCCCGGCGCACAGAGCATGTCACTTCTTTTGGGCAATTACGCGCCAGGGAATGCTAGACTGAATAGCAGGCGGGGCTGTGCTGGCCGGAAGGCGGACTGCGGCGTGCACAGGTACGCACCACTATACGCCGTGTGACCATACTCTAATTGGTGGACAGACTTTTGTTGCTGTATTTTCCTGTTTACATCTCGGATACTGAAGATTCTCTTTTTAAAAAAAAATTAAAGGATTTTTAGACCAATCTACAATCTGGATTCGGAGGCTGGTGCTGCAGGCTGTGCTATAATTGCTGAACATATCCAGGCCTCTTCCATCTGAAGCCCCGGTCATTTGTGCAGGAACTGGTAACAGTTCAACCCAGTGTATAAACCATTGTAGTTCGTCTATATTTGACCTTCTCAATAGTAAATGTGCTCAGTAGCAGCTTTCTGGTGTATTCTGTGCTCTGTAGCAGCTTCCTGCTGCCTGGTCTATTCTGTGCACTATAGCAGCTTCCTGCTGCCACTGCCTGGTCTATTCTGTGCACTGTAGCGGCTTCCTGCTGCCTGGTCTATTCTGTGCTCTGTAGCGGCTTCCTGCTGCCTGGTCTATTCTGTGCACTGTAGCAGCTTCCTGCTGCCACTGCCTGGTCTATTCTGTGCACTGTAGCGGCTTCCTGCTGCCTGGTCTATTCTGTGCTCTGTTGCGGCTTCTTGCTGCTTGGTCTATTCTGTGCTCTGTAGCAGCTTCCTGCTGCTTGGTCTATTCTGTGCTCTGTAGCAGCTTCCTGCTGCCTGGTCTATTCTGTGCTCTGTAGCAGCTTCCTGCTGCCCCTGCCTGGTCTATTCTGTGCACTGTAGCGGCTTCCTGCTGCCTGGTCTATTCTGTGCTCTGTAGCGGCTTCCTGCTGCCTGGTCTATTCTGTGCTTTGTAGCAGCTTCCTGCTGCCTGGTCTAGTCTGTGCTCTGTAGCAGCTTCCTGCTGCTTGGTCTATTCTGTGCACTGTAGTAGCTTCCTGCTGCCTGGTCTATTCTGTGCTCTGTAGCATCTTCCTGCTGCCACTGCCTGGTCTATTCTGTGCACTGTAGTGGCTTCCTGCTGCCCCTGCCTGGTCTATTCTGTGCTCTGTAGCGGCTTCCTGCTGCCTGGTCTATTCTGTGCTCTGTAGCGGCTTCCTGCTGCCCCGCCTGGTCTATTCTGTGCTCTTTAGCGGCTTCCTGCTGCCTGGTCTATTCTGTACACTGTAGCGGCTTCCTGCTGCCCCTGCCTGGTCTATTCTATGCACTGTAGTGGCTTCCTGCTGCCCCTGCCTGGTCTATTCTGTGCTCTGTAGCGGCTTCCTGCTGCCTGGTCTATTCTGTGCACTGTAGCGGTCTATTCTGTGCTCTGTAGCGGCTTCCTGCTGCCTGGTCTATTCTGTGCACTGCAGCGGCTTCCTGCTGCCTGGTCCATTCTGTGCACTATAGCAGCTTCCTGCTGCCACTGCCTGGTCTATTCTGTGCTCTGTTGCGGCTTCTTGCTGCCTGGTCTATTCTGTGCTCTGTAGCAGCTTCCTGCTGCCTGGTCTATTCTGTGCTCTGTAGCAGCTTCCTGCTGCCTGGTCTATTCTGTGCTCTGTAGCAGCTTCCTGCTGCCCCTGCCTGGTCTATTCTGTGCTCTGTAGCAGCTTCCTGCTGCCCCTGCCTGGTCTATTCTGTGCTCTGTAGCAGCTTCCTGCTGCCTGGTCTATTCTGTGCTCTGTAGCGGCTTCCTGCTGCCTGGTCTATTCTGTGCTCTGTAGCGGCTTCCTGCTGCCTGGTCTATTCTGTACACTGTAGCGGCTTCCTGCTGCCTGTCTATCTTGCTCTGTGCATCTTCTGCTGCCACGCCGGATTCTGTGCACTGTAGTGGCTTCCTGCTGCCCTGCCTGGTCTATTCTGTGCTCTGTAGCTGCTTCCTGCTGCCTGTTATTCTGTGCACTGTAGCGGCTTCCTGCTGCCCCTGCCTGGTCTATTCTGTGCTCTGTAGCGGCTTCATGCTGCCTGGTCTATTCTGTGCACTGTAGCTGCTTCCTGCTGCCCCTGCCTGGTCTATTCTGTGCTCTGTAGCGGCTTCATGCTGCCTGGTCTATTCTGTACACTGTAGCGGCTTCCTGCTGCCCCTGCCTGGTCTATTCTGTGCACTGTAGTGGCTTCCTGCTGCCCCTGCCTGGTCTATTCTGTGCTCTGTAGCGGCTTTCTGCTGCCTGGTCTATTCTGTGCACTGTAGCGGCTTCAGCTGCTGGTCTTTCTGGTCTGTAGCGGCTTCCTGCTGCCTGGTCATCTGTGCACTGTAGCGGCTTCCTGCTGCCTGGTCCATTCTGTGCACTTTAGCTGCTTCCTGCTGCCACTGCCTGGTCTATTCTGTGCTCTGTTGCGGCTTCTTGCTGCCTGGTCTATTCTGTGCTCTGTAGCAGCTTCCTGCTGCTTGGTCTATCTGTGCACTGTAGTAGCTTCCTGCTGCCTGGGTCTATTCTGTGCACTGTAGCGCTTCCTGCTGCCTGGTCTATTCTGTGCTCTGTAGCAGCTTCCTGCTGCCCCGCCTGGTCTATTCTGTGCACTGTAGCAGCCTTCCTGCTTTTGGCCTCCTTCTTGCTGCCTGTTATTCTGTGCACTGTAGCGGCTTCCTGCTGCCTGGTCTATTCTGTGCACTGTAGCAGCTTCCAGCTGCCTGGTCTATTCTGTGCTCTGTAGCAGCTTCCTGCTGCCTGGTCTATTCTGTGCTCTGTAGCGGCTTCCTGCTGCCTGGTCTATTCTGTGCACTGTAGCGGCTTCCTGCTGCCTGGTCTATTATGTGCGTTGTGTCTATGCCTTGAGCCAATAGGGCTCCGGAAATATGGCTGCCAGAATCGGAGACAGGAGTAGAACATTGCTTTATCCCCTAGCGACCAGACACAGCGCGGCTGGGCTGATGACGAACTTCCGGCTGAGCGGCCGGCAGCGGTTGGTGGAGGTGGGCGGGGCTGTGGCTCCCGCTTCCTGCAGTCGGGACCAACTTTGAACTTTGTATCGTTCGGCGGCGGCGGTCGTGTGTGGCGGCGGCTGGATGAGGCGGTTACCGGCAGCGGAGGTGAGCGGGGTCCCGGTTGACACTATAGGGGGGGCGGTGCGGGCTCATGCTGCTTCTCTTTACACTCCCTGAGGATGGACAGGCGGGGGGGTGTGCGCTGGTCCTTGCGCCCAGGGCCTGCGCAGTGACAGCTCTCTCCTGTCCCCGCTGCCTCTTCTGACTGTATCTTGCTGTCAGTTTATGGAAACACTGTGGGATCTGTTACTTCTCATAGAGTCCTATGTACAGATTGGTGTATGAGCAGCGGTATCCCCCTCCCCAATACAGGTGGCGCAGACTGACATCCAGGCCGGCACAGCTGCGATGTGATCACATCTGTGTGATGGGGAGTGGGCTGCCGGCGCCCTCCCCCCAGTCCCTGCCGGCGCCTTCCCCCCCAGTCCCTGCCGGCGCCTTTCCCCCCAGTCCTGGCCGGCGCCTTCCCCCCAGTCCCTGCCGTCGCCTTCCCCCCCCAGTCCCTGCCGGCGCCTTTCCCCCCCAGTCCCTGCCGGCGCCTTTCCCCCCCAGTCCCTGCCGGCGCCTTTCCCCCCAGTCCCTGCCGGCGCCTTCCCCCCCAGTCCCTGCCGGCGCCTTCCCCCCCCCCAGTCCCTGCCGGCGCCTTCCCCCCCCCCCAGTCCCTGCCGCCGCCGCCTTGCGCCCGTCCCTTGCCCCGTCCCTAAGCTCTCCCACATAAAATGAGGCAGGGTGAGGCCAGGGGGCTTGTCACATTGAGTGCGCTGTCTGGTCTGTGGGCAGCAGGGTATAGAGCGGGTCCATATATTTAGTTTAGAGAAAAGACGGCTTCAGGGGGAGCAGGGCTGTGGAGGCGGAGTTGTGAAAAATGTAAAGACCCCCAAAATATATAATAATCGGGTACATTTAATCGCCAAGAGGAATTGGGTCCAGCCAGTGCTACTGCTCCCATATCTTCAGCCTCATCACATGAGGAGTGTAATTGATGACATGGAGCAGGCAAAGTGCTGCCCCAGATTCTGCAGATTGACCAGATTTCAGCAACATTTTTCACTTCATATTTACAATTTATTCAAGTTTTTTGTGTTCTAAAGTTGTATCCTATAAATATATTTTACATTGACAATCAAAAGGGTAACAATGATTTGAACTTTTGACTTTCAGGCTCTATATCTCTCCCTCCACTACAGCTTTGTACATGAGACTACCATCATTTTATAGACAATCCTTTTGGCTCATACATAACTTTTACCTGCAACTATTTAGCATCTGCTTAGTGCTGCAGATTTTTGTCATGTAACTGCATTGTTACTGTTTTGCTCCTGGTGGTGGAACAATCTTTTTCTTCTTCTTCCTACAAATTACAACCTGTTCTCACATTCCCTAATAGCTCAGTGTGTTATTAGGCTGATTCCCAAGTGAAAGGTCACTGGTTCGAGCAGCCATGAAGATTTCCCAAGGAAAGAGAAGCAGCAGCATCCAGCTCATCGATAGTGTCTCTGGGCCAAGAAAATGGCCGAACTGCATCATGTGAGGCCCTGACAGCGGGAAGAATATGAAGATTATGCTTCCATCACTTCAGAAGCCAAGAGGTGACATGCAGGCAAAGTATCAGAGGCAACAAGTCGCTCATCACAAGGTCTATCAGTTCTGACGCTAAGACACGGCAGTGGAGGCGGCTTTGTAATAGTGAGATCACAGACGTCCATGCAAGCACCGGGCGCATTACACAGGTCTGGAATGATGGCCTAAGAAAATGCGACTTCAATCTCGTCATAAGAGGCGTCGGCAAAGAGTTTACAGAAAAGTGGAAGATTGGAAACGGGTGATTTGGAGCGATGAGATAAAAGACAATAGACCGGGCTCTGATGGGGGGGACTGGGAAGAATCAAGGGAGAAGGGGGCTAACGGATCGAGAAGCTGGAAGAGCTGTCAGGTTCGGTGGAGGAATCCTCAGGATATGGGGAGGGGTCACAGCCAGAGGTGTTGGATACTTGACCAGGATCGATGGTGACCTCAATGCTGAGCTATATGTGAGTGTCCTACAAGATGAGCTACTTCATACACTCGAGTACTATGGGGATGAAGAGGACGACATAGTGTCCAGCAGGACAACAACCTGGAGCAGACGTTAAGGTTGGAGAAGGAAGGGTTCAATGACAATGAAGTGGAGTTGCTGGATTGGCCCCCACAGTCCCCAGACCTCAACCCAAACCAGCAGTAGAGATGAAGAAAAAGCTGTATTTGTACCCAAGTCCAGTCTGCACCAACATTAGGAATGTGTAGAAGAGATCTGGGATCAGATTTTGGTCAGGACCTGCTTGAATCTGATCCAGAGCCCAGAAGGATTCAGGCAGAGCTGAAGAGCAAAACAGTAACAATGCAGTTACATGACAAGAATCTGCAGAACTAAGCAGATGCTAAATACTAAATAATGGATATAAGATAGGTAAGATGATTGTCTATAAAACGATGGGAGTCTCAAGTACAAAGCTGTAGTGGATGGTGAGATATGGAGCCTGAAAGTCAAAAGTAAAAAAAAAATAGTTACCATTTTGCTTGTCAGTGTATGTTCTACATAAATAGCTTGATTATTGTACCATAAGGTTATCACTTAAACATGCGCCATGTATGAGGGAGTCAGGAGTCGAAGCTTTTGCTTACCGATTCCACAGCCCTGGGGGGGACATAATAAATATGTATAAATTTATTAAACGCCAATATAGAGATCTCTCCCAAGATCTATTTATACCCAGGACTGTATCCAGAACAAGGGGGCGTCCTCTATGCCAAGAGGAAAGCAGGTTTCTACAGAAACATAGAAAGGGATTCTTTACTGTAAGAGCAGCGAGACTGTGGATGCATTTCTAGATGTAATAATATAACAAGTTATAATGACCAGGATTCTGGAGAAGGGTCTGGATACATTTCTAGATGTAATAATATAACAAGTTATAGTGACCAGGATTCTGGAGAAGGGTCTGGATACATTTCTAGATGTAATAATATAACAAGCTATAGTGACCAGGATTCTGGAGAAGGGTGGATACATTTCTAGATGTAATAATAGAACAAGTTATAGTGGACCAGGATTCTGGAGAAGGTCTGGCTCATTTCTAGATGTAATAATAGAACAAGTTATAGTCACCAGATTCTGGAGAAGGGTCTGGATACATATCTAGATGTAAGATAACAAGTTCTAGTGACCGTGATTCTGGAGAAGGGTCTGGCTGCATTTCTAGATGTAATAATAGAACAAGTTATAGTGACCAGGATTCTGGAGAAGGGTGGGATACATTTCTAGATGTAATATAATGAACAAGTTATAGTGACCGGATTCTGGAGAAGGGTCTGGATACATTTCTAGATGTAATAATATGAACAAGTTATAGTGACCAGGATTCCAGAAAAGGGTCTGCAGACAATTCTAGATGTAATAATATAATAAGTTATAGTGACCAGGATTCTGGAGAAGGGTCTGGATACATTTCTAGATGTAATAATACAACAAGTTATAGTGACCAGGATTCTGGAGAAGGGTCTGGATACATTTCTAGATGTAATAATAGAACAAGTTATAGTGACCGGGATTATGGAGAAGGGTCTGGATGCATTTCTAGATGTAATAATATAACAAGTTATAGTGACCAGGATTCTGGAGAGGGTCTGGATGCATTTCTAGATGTAATAATATAACACGTTATAGTGACCAGGATTCTGGAGAAGGGTCTGGATACATTTCTAGATGTAATAATATAACAAGTTATAGTTACCAGGATTCTGGGAAGGGTCTGGATACATTTCTAGATGTAATAATTATAACAAGTTATAGTGACCGGGATTCTGGAGAAGGGTCTGGATACATTCTAGATGTAATAATATAACAAGTTATAGTGACCGGGATTCTGGAGAAGGGTCTGGATACATTTCTAGATGTAATAATAGAACAAGTTATAGTGACCAGGATTCTGGAGAAGGGTCTGGATACATTTCTAGATGTAATAATATAACAAGTTATAGTGACCAGGATTCTGGAGAAGGGTCTGGATACATTTCTAGATGTAATAAGTTATAGTGACCAGAATTCCTGGAGAAGGGTCCGGATTCATTGCTAGATGTAATAATATAACAAGTTATAGTGACCAGGATTCTGGAGAAGGGTCTGGATACATTTCTAGATGTAATAATATAACAATTTATAGTGACCGGGATTCTGGAGAAGGGTCTGGATACATTTCTAGATGTAATAATATAACAAGTTATAGTGACCAGGATTCTGGAGAAGGGTCTGGATACATTTCTAGATGTAATAATATAACAAGTTATAGTGACCAGGATTCTGGAGAAGGGTCTGGTACGTTTCTAGATGTAATAATATAACAAGTTATAGTGACCAGAATTCTGGAGAAGGGTCTGGATACATTTCTAGAAGTAATAATATAACAAGTTATAGTGACCAGGATTCTGGAGAAGGGTCTGGATACAATTCTAGATGTAATAATATAACAAGTTATAGTAACCAGGATTCTGGAGAAGGTCTGGATACATTTCTAGATGTAATAATAGAACAAGTTATAATGACCAGGATTCTGGAGAAGCGGCGTTGATCCAGGGATTTTTCTGATTGCCAGATTGGAGTCAGAAGATTTTTTTTTCCTAAATGGACAATTGGCTTTACCTCATGGGGGTTTTGCTTCCTCTGGATCAACACTAGAGCGCAATAGGCTGCACTGGATGGACGTCTGTCTTTTTCGGCCTTACAAGCTATGTAACTATATGTAGTTCTGCAGGGAAAGGTTCAGAAGACGTATTTTATTTCTATAAATCTCTGCTTATTCTGGGTTAAGGAGTCCAGTGGGCGGTCTTATCAGAGACTGAGTGTGGGAAGGAATTGGTTTTCAGCGCTCACATCCACATGGCCGTATATAGAAGCAATCACGTCCTTTATTAAATTAAAACCGAGTCCTTACACAGCATAGCTATGACTCAGGGCATGTCGCCGCCTGAAACGCGTCAGCAGGTTTTGTGTCTACTCTTTTGCTCAATGTAAGGACTCGTTTTTGGTTCAATACGGGACGTGATTGCTTCTATATACGGCCGTGTGAGCGCTGACCACCAGTTCCTTCTCACACTTTGATGCCAGCGCTGCTTGGGGCGAGGTGCGTGCACCCCTCCCTTGGCTCTCTACTTTGGCGCGGGATTACTGTGACTGTCTCCGGCGGTTTGTAGGTTCAATGTAAATGCAGTGTTTTTAGAGCTCACCCCTTTATGTTCGTCACTCCGCCTCGTGGTGTAAGGATATCAACGTCCCCCACGGAGAGCTGTGGGTCTTAGCTCCAAAACACAACTCTTTCCTCCAGTCTCAGAGCAGTAATCCAGCGGGTAAGATAGCCATAAAGCTTTATTCCACATTAAAGGCTGACAGGAAGGTGAAATGAGAACATGGAAACGCGTTAGCGTTTATACAACCCTACATGGGTCCTTGTTCACAGCGTACTAAACACATACAAAATAGACATATATATATATATATATACACACAGACATTTAAAACCAATAGGTTCACTCCATGTGTAAAAGGGAGTTCCTTAAAGAGAACCTGTCACATAGGTTATGCCCCCCTTGCTGAGGACAGCACAATCTAATGTCAGACCTGCTGTTTCCAGCGCTGTGTCCCTTATTCTGTAAGATGCTGGAGTTTGTGTATTTTATGCTCAAATCTGCAGTTTTCAGCCAGAAGAGTCATTTGAAGAGTCCTTCAGAGTGTCAGTTCTTTTCAAACCCCGCCCACCTGAGGCTAGCCCCGCCCACCTCAACTGATAAACCCATTACTTTGAATAGGTAGAAACATGTGAATAACTGTCAGTGGGCGGGGCTAGCCTTTGGTGGGTGGAGCTAACACCTGCTCATGAATAAGATTTAAGGGGTAAATGCTCTAAACCTGCAGCATCTTACAGAATAAGGGACACAGCGCTGGAAACAGCAGGTCTGACACTAGATTGTGCTGTCCTCAGCAAGGGGGACATAACCTATGTGACAGGTTCCCATTAACTGTTAACTCTTAACATACTGGTAATAGCAACGTAACAAATCCTAAATATATGCCAGATCTATTCTATCTAGAGATGAATCTTATGGTTTGTAGGCTCAGCTGGTTGTGTTTGTGCAGAAGGTTTGCTTCTTTATCAGAGCCTGTATCAGTCTACATACAGCAATAGCTGACAGTCACTGATAAGACCGCCGTCTCCTCCACCGTCTGATGCTCCTCGCCTGCAGCTTGACAAAGGGCCCGAAACGTCGCGACGTTCCGGGCAGAAACTCCTGATCTCACGTAGTCCAAGGACTCATTGCAGCAAGGAACCAATCAGCGCTCAGAGAAGGGTCCTCGCACCTCGTCAGCACCAACTTGGATCCTCACCACTGGATGGATTGGTTACAACAGGCATAGTAGCGTCATGATCTCCTCACTACTCTCCTTTAACCAGGAATGATCCAGGCTCTTGGCTTTATCCCAACATCCATATCCTCTTGGGCAAGTCTCCAGCTGAATTGGGCTCTTCCCTTCTGAGTGGGATTTTGGAGCCCCTCCCATACAACCTTCCTTCCCACTCAGGCCTTTTTTTCTTGAGTTTTTTTGGAGAGCATTATACAAATTCTGTATTCCTATTTGCTCCCGAATAAAACGCCCAATTTTTTATTTTTTTTTGCGTAATATTTGTGTGTAGTGGATTTCTACCCTAAAACTGATAGGACCGCCCACTGGACTCCTTAACCCAGAATAAGCAGGGGTTTCAGTAAATAAAATGCAAGTTCTGCCCAGGGCTGTGGAGTCGGCAAGCCAAAGCCCCGACTCCCTCATACACGGCGCATGTTTAAGTGATAACTTTACTGTTAGTAAAATGGTAACAACAGGCTGTTAATCACCATTATGACTACATAATCAAGGCAATTTTAGGTAGAACAGACAACTGACAAGCAAAAGGGTAACAATGTTTTGATCTTTTGAACACTTGTGGGTAGAGTTTGAAGAAAAACTGTATTATGCATCCAAGTCCAGTCTGCTTCCAACATTGGAATTGTAGAAGAGTACCTGGGATCAGAATTTTGTCAAGATATGCTTGAATCTCCTCCTGAGTCCAAAAGGATTCAGGCAGAGCGAAAGCTAAAGGTGGATTTACCATATACTAAAAAAATAATACAAAATTAAACATTTTGATTTTTAGGAGCAAAACCGAAACAATGCAGTTTACAGGAAAGAATCTGCAGAACTAAGCAGATGCTATATATTTTGCAAGCAAATTATGTATAAGATTAGGTTAGAATGACTGTATATAAAATTTATACATTAGCCTCATGAACAAAGCTGTAGTGGATGGAGAGATATGTAAGCCTGAAAGTCCACACGTTCAAAACCATTGTTACCCATTTTGCTTGTCAGAGTAAAATATATTTAATGGATAATGACTTTAGGACACAAAAAAAATTGTAATATGCAAAACACTGCATGGAACATTTTGGAAGTCCTCCTGAATTTGTTCTGAGAAATATTTGAGTATTGCCTCCATCAGATCCAGCATACAATGACCTCACATCTGATCTCATTATATCCCAGGCTAGAGAATACGGCCTCGTCTACACTCGAACTTGGGTTGGGGGCAAAGCGGGTGCCACAGTGGGCGAACATCTCTAACAATTCAGGGTATAAATGGAATTTGCCTTCAGGCCACAGTCAGTTTGATGAAATGTTTGGACTCATTCTACTTCTTTGAAACAGTGAGAAATTTGTTGAAATCGGTTGCCCTGGAGCGAGATAATCTTTCCCCCTGGGGCAGCGCTTTGCCTGCTCCATGTCATCAAATACACTCCTTCAGGTGATGAGGCTAAGATATGGGAGCAGTAGCACTGGCCGCACCCAATTCCTCTTGCTCTTTGCATCGAACTAACTGGACCAACTTATTATATATTTTGGGAGTCGGTGCATTTTTTAACGACTGTCTCCTCCAAAATGGACACCAACTCCACAGCCCTGGTTTCAACTTTTACTTTCCTGCATCTCCAGCCTATAATCCTACTAAGTCCGAAGCCGCTTTCCAAGGGTGCGCAACAAGATGACAACCATAAGATTCCATTCACTTGACCATGCTGAGTCTACACTTTTTTTTTTTATTTCTTGCCTGCTATGATGTAATCGCTGATAATACTACGCTATCTCCGTAAATACCAGATTGACAATGGGATTTATCAAAGATGCTGTATAGGTTTAATACATATTCATTAACCCCTTAACCAACCTGGATGTATGGGTACGTCCTGGCAGCGTTAAGGAGTCCGTGTAACATGATCTCATGTCACGATCCTGTTACACAGCCGCCAGGTGTTAGCGGCTAATTGCAGCTAACACCCGGCGGTTATAGCGTGAGGGGGTGGCATCGCCCACGCTGTTTAACCCTTTAGACGACGCGACATAGATGGTTGTGGCATCTAGATGAATGAAGAACGGTGCCGCGCATCGTTCTTCACTCTGATTGGAGTCCCTGCAGCATAACTGCTGGGGAATCCGATTGCCAACATGGCCGCAAGAAGCCTTGTGAAGTGCCTCCATCCGCTTTCCATGATTCTCGTTTACCCCCACTTCTTCTGGCCCAAGACAGGAAGTGGGAACGCCAGTCTTGGTAAAAGCAGCCTAAAATGCATTGTCTATAACGATGCATTAGCCTGTATTAACCAGGATCCTGTGGATTCGGCAAGCCCGTAGCCCCAACTCCTCATTTCCCAAACCTCCGACTCCTACTCCCTCATACACGCGCATGTTTTTAAGTGATAACTTTACTGTAGTAAATAATGGTTCACATCATGCTGTTTATCACATAAAGATACATAATCAAGCTATTTTAGGTAAACAGACACTGACAGCAAAAGAGGGTAACAATGTTTTTGATCTTTTGAACACTTGTGGTAGAGTTGAATAAAAAGCTGATTTTGTATCCAAGTCCAGACATTATGGAATGTGTAGAAGAAGACCTGGGATCAGATTTTGGTCAAGATCTGCTGAATCTGAATTCAGAGCCCGAATGATTCAGGCAGTAGCTGAAAACCAAAGGGGTGGATTTAGGCCAATACTAACATAATAATACAAATAAAATAATACAATAGCAGATGCTAAATACTTGCAAGTCAATTTATGTATAAGATCGGTAAGATGACTGTATATAAAATTACAGTAGCCTCATGTACAAAGCTGTAGTATGGGAAATAGAGATATGGAGCCCGAAAGTCCACAAGTTCAAACAATTGTTTACCATTTTGCTTGTCAGTGTAAAAATAATTTATTAGGATATACTTTAGAACACAAAACAAATGTAAATATGCAAAACCACTGCAGGAACATTTGTGGAGTCTCTGAATATGTTCTGATGAATAGTAATTGACCCCAATCAGATCCGCATACATGACCTCCACATCTGATCTCATTATTTCCAGGCTAGAGAACGGCCTCTCTACAACTAAACTTGGGTTGGGGGCAAGTGGTGACCACAGGGCAAACATCTCTAAACAATGTCAGGTAATCAAAGAATTGCCTATCAGCCACTTTTGATGAATGGTTGAAATCTTCTACTTCTTTGAAAACAGGTGAAAAAAATTTGCTGAAATCTGTTTGCCCTGTGGAGCAGAATCGTTTTACCCCTGGGGGCAGCGCATTGCTGCTCCAAGTCGATCAATTACACTCCTCATGTGATAATGCTGAAGATATGGGATCAGTAGCACCAGAGGCCGGCGACCCAATTCCTCTTGCTCTTTGCATCGAACTAACTGGACCAACTTATTATATATTTTGGAGTTGGAGTCGGTCCATTTTAATGAACTAAACAATAAAAAATACCGACTCCTACTCCACAGCCTGGTATTACGATCGCGCACCCCTAGTGGTGAAGCACCCTAGGGGGTACTCTCAATGTTAAATGTAAAAAAAAAAAAAAAGTTTTAAAAGTACAAAAAAATAAAGTATTAAAAGTTCAAACACCCACCTTTCCCATTTTGCAAATAAATAAAAAAAAAAAAAAATAAATAAAAAAGTTACACATATTGTAATCGTCTGAAAAAGACCGATCTATAAAAATATAACATCATTATCCCGTGCGCTTAACACCAAAGAAGAAAAAAATTTCAACACCACAATGCGGGTCCTTTTGGTCATTTCATGTCCCTGTAAAAATTGAATAAAATTGATCACAAAAGTCGCTATGCATATCCAAAGACTGCTACGATAATCGGATACACTTCGGCCGCAAATAAAAGGCCCCTCACTGACGTCCGTAGGTGTTAGTTACAAAATGGGGGGGTGGGGGGGGTGGGTTGGGGGGGGGGAGTGAATTATATTGTCGCTCACAAAAATGGCGCCGCAGCGCAAATTTCAAATATAGAGGTATTTTTTGAATTTTTTTACTGCCAGCCAAAAACATAAAGAAACCCTACCATGTTTGGTATTGCGCAATGCCGATCACCCTGTAATATACAGATAACACATCGCAAACCTGTGCAACAAGTATATTTTTTTTTTCGCACATATGCGCACGTAGTATTTCATTGGCCTTCGCTCATATATCGCTATGGTAATATGAATAACACTTTAGGAAAGTGCATCTTGGTTCCACGAAATAAAAGCCCCCATAGGTCTATGTAGGTGGAAAAATAAAACCGTTGGAAGGCGGGGAGAGAAAAATGAAGTCCTATTTTTTTTCTTTGGAGGTGTTAAAGGGTTAATTCATACATCCTGTGTTGCTGCACTAATTTCATGACACGTCTGACTGTCAAGTCAGCTGCACTTTTCAGACGTGTCCCAGAATGTGCAATTTTATTTACTTAGATTTTTCTTTCTACACAAAGCCAATACCAAATTCCCTAAAGTTTATTTGTTCTAATTCCGCTTTTGATATGTTATCGACTCCCCCCCCCGGCAAAAATGAAACTCCCCACGTTTTTAGGTCACCACCCATCGAGTGCTGAAGCCCCAGCGCTCGCTCCCATGTTTGCTTAATTCCAGGTGGCCTCCGATGTCGCAAGCTGTTTATTGACTCGATCGCCTAAAGGGAGCTGTCAGGTGCTTCATGACACCGGTCCACGGCCAGCAGAGTGAGGCGCAGCTTTCCTGCTCTCAGGAATGTGTGTGTTACCCCAATATGCTACAGAGTGAGAAGCCACCAGGTCTGTCACCTGAAGTGAACCTGTAAGGTGGTTTATCTCTCCTCGATCATATAACCCTATATATCACAGAGCTCAGCTTCTCTCTATCATATAACCCTAAATATCAACAGAGCTTCAGCTTCTCTCTATTCATATAACCCTATATATCACAGAGCTCGAGCTCCTCTCCTTATATCATATAACCATAAAATCACAGTGAGCTCAGCTTCTCTGCCTCTATCTCATATAACCCAATATGATCACAGAGGCTCAGCTTACTTCTATCATATAAACCCAATATATCACAGAGCTCAGCTCTCTCCTCTATCATATAACCCTACATATCACAGAGCTCAGCTTCTCATCCTCTATCATATAACCCAATATATCACAGAGTTTCAGCTTCTTTCCCTATCATATAACCTACATATCACAGAGCTCAGCTTCTCTCCTCTATCATTCACCCTATACATCACAAGAGCTCAAGCTCCTCTCCTCCTATCATATAACCCTATATAAATTCACAGAGCTCAGCTCCTCTTCCTCTATCATATAACCCTATATATCACAGAGCTCAGCTTCTCTCCATTTAATCTAAACCCTAGATATCACAGAGCTCAGCTTTCTCTATCATATAACCCTAATATATCACAGAGCTCAGCTCTCTATCATATAACCTAAAAATTCACAGAGCTTCTCTCCTCTGTCATAAACCCTATATATCACAGAGCTCATCTCTCTATCATAATAATCCCTATATATCACAGAGCTCATCTCCCTATCATATAACCATATATTAGCACAGAGCTCAGCAGTCTCTCCCTCTTATCATATAACCCCTATATACTCAAAGATCACAGCTTCTCTCCACTATCATATACCCTATATATCACAGAGCTCAGCGTTCCTCTCCTCCTCCTCATATAACAAATATATATTACAGAGCTCAGCTTCTCTCTCTAACATATAACCCTCTATATCACAGAGCTCAGCTTCTCTCCTCTATTATATAATCCTATATGACACAGAGCTCATCTCTCCTCCTCTATTATAAAATCCTATATATCACAGAGCTCAGCTTCTCTCCAATCTATCATATAACCCTAATCATCACAGCGCTCAGCTCCTCTATCATAAAAACCCTATATACACAGAGCATCAGCTCCTCTCCTCTATCATAAAACACCCTATAAATCACAAAGCTCACTTCTCTCCACTATCATATAGCCCTTATATATCCCAGAGATTAGCTCCTCCTCCTCGTATTAAATAGCCCTATATATCACAGAGCTCAGCTTCTCTCCTCTCCTCATATACCCTATAAATCATCAGGAGCTCAGCTTTCTCTCCTCTCTCATATAAACCCTAAATTATCACAGAGTCTCAGCTTCTCTCCCTCTATCATATGAACCCTATATATCACAGAGCTCAAGCTTCTCCCCCTCTATCATATAGCCCTATATATCAACAGAGCTCACCTTCTATCCTCCTATCAAATAACCGTAATATATCACAGAGCTCAGCTTCCTCTCCTCTATCATATAACCCTATATATCACAGAGCTCAGCTACTCTCCTCTATCATATAACCCTATAATCACAGAGCATCAGCTCCTCTTCCCTCCTCTATTATATAACTCCTATATATCACATGAGAGCACAGCTTCTCCTCCTCTCTCATATTAACCCTAATATATCACATAGCTCACTTCTCTCGCTCTCTCAATAACCCTCTAGATCACAGAGCTCAGCTTCGTCGTTCCCTCATAGCATATAACCCTAATATTAACAGAGCTCATATCTTCTCTCCTCTATCAATATCACCTAATTATACCAACAGAGCTCATCTCCTCCTCTATCATAATAGCCCTATATATCCCCAGAGATTTAGCTCCTCTCACTCTATTAAATAGCCCTATATATCACTGAGCTCAGCTTCTCGTACTCTATCTATAATCTATACAGTCCATATGAAAAAGATTGGGCACCCCTATTAATCTTAATAATGTTTTGTCTAAATATTTGCAACAGCCCATTTCAATTTGGATATATCTAATAACTGATGGACACAGTAATATTTCCTGATTGAAATGAGGTTATATTGTACCTAACACAAAAATGTGCAATATGCATTAAACCAACATTTGACCGGTGGCAATAGTAGGGCACCCCAACAGAAAAGTGACATTAATATTTAGTAGAAGCCTCCTTTTGCAAAAATAACAGCCTCTTAGTTGCTTCCTGTAGCTTTTAATCAGTTCCTGATCCTGATGAAGGTATTTTTGACCATTCCGCATTACAAACCAATTCAGTTCAGTTAACAGGGGTTGTCTCGCTACATATATTGAGGTTTTAATTTAAAGATCTTTAAAAAAAACAAGCAGCTTTGCAAAAGGTTTATTACAAATGTCCTTGATTTTTAGTTAGCCCTGTTTATTACTACATCAGCTTCCAAAAATTCTATACGCCCCACCTGTTGAATCCTTATTTATGGTTCAGGCTGAATGACTTTATCACCCTTTGAAGCAGGTCTGGCAAGGGGCCCCCCCCGCACAGAATGCTTCTGGGGGGGAGGAGGACTCTGGCTTCTGTTCCCTTACTGCCTGGATTAAACCCGTGTGTGCCTGCTTCCCCTGCCTCTACACCGAAAATTTTGGCAGCAGTGCCTGCTGTTATATAAACATGATGGTCTTTGGGAACTTGATTACTAATACTATACAGATCAGGGGGGATTGAAACTTTAGTTTCCTGTATTAGGGACCATTTGAGTATAGTAACAAATGCCCTTTTGTTTTGGAGATGTGGAGATTGAAGCAAGCAGGGGGGTATAGGAAAAAAGATCCCCCCTTTCTTATTTGACACCCTCACACTCAAGATCAGCCTCCCCTCAACGGACCTAGGCAGGCACACACAGGGTGAAACTCGAGGCAACCCCCCCCCCCCCCCCCCCTAAAAAGTTAGTAGCTCCTTTGGGAGGGGAGGGGGGGAGGGAGCGAAGGACAGACAAGAAGCACCCCCCTCAGTTCAACTTACCAGGACCTGACAGCTGAAAAGCTCGTAATGAACAACTCCTTTAAGTGTGATGGTGGGGGACACCCCCGCTTAAAGTACCCCACAGATGTTCAATGTATTGGGTTGGGGGACTGGAGGGCCTTTCCCCCCAAAATTGAAAATTTTTTCCCTCTGTATAATCCCTGTAGATTTGGGCTTGTTTGGGTCATTGTCTTGCTGAAAATCCCCCCCGGGTAACTTCAAATTCATCACTGATTCTTGTAATTATTCTAAGAATCTGCTGATACTGGTTGAATCCATCGCCCCTCAACTTTAAAAAGGGTTTCCCCGGGGCCGGGCATGGCCACACACCCCCAAAGCTAGGGAAACCCTCCCCCAAATTTTTTCAGTGGTAGAGGTTTTCTTGGAATGCTGTTTTTTTTGGGAGCCATGCATAACCCTTTTTGTTGACCAAAAAACTAATTTTTGTTTATCAGTCCACGGGGACCGTTTTCCAAAATGAAGCTGGTTGTCCAAATGTGCTTTTGATCCCTGGGGACTTGGTTTTGGCGTTTTTCAAAAAAACGGCTTTTTTTTCGCACCTCTCCAAAGTTTCCCCTTTTTGGCAAGTGGCTGTATTGTTGCCCGATGCCGGAAACCCCCACTGCGAAAGATGTGCGCAGCTCTTTGGAGGGGGTCTGGGGATTACCCTTGACTTTTTCCCCCTTTTCTTTTCTCTGCCTTTTGTATTTTTCTTGGCCCGCCCTTTGGGGTTAACAAGAACGTCCCCGTGGCTTCCATTTCCCTTTCTTGTTCCTCATGGAAAAAAGACAGGGTTAATCTCTGAGACAAAAATTTTTTTTACTTCCCCTGAACAACTATGTTGAACAAATTTTTTTCAGATCATTTGGAGTTGTTTTGGGAAACCCATGATGCCACCTTTACAGGAGATTCAAATAGGGAACAACTGCAATTGGCCACCTTAAATACCTTTTTCATTCATTTGGTACACCCGGCTAGGTTCAAAGCTAGTGAGGTTAAAAAACCAATGTTGGCTTCGAAAGTCAGTAAAAATAGTTTTGGGGATTCAAAACAATAAAATGATAAGGGTACCCAAATTTTTGCACCCTCAAAATTTGGTTTTTTGCTATTTCACATTTTGTGTTGTACAATAACCTCATTTCAAACCGGAAATTTACTGTGTCCCTGAGTTATTTGTATTAAAATTTAAATGGCTGTTGCAAAACCCAAAATATTTTGAACTAAAAATGATTAAAATTTTAAAGGGGGCCCCAAATTTCATTGACTGTAATTAAAAGCTCAGCTTCTTCCTCTATCATATAGCCCTTTTATCCGGATTAGCTCCTCCCCTTTTTCATATAACCCTGTATATCACGAGCTCAGCTCCTTTCTACATATAACCCCGTATACCAGGCTCACTCCTTCCTCTATCATATAACCCTATATCTCACAGAGCTCACTTTTTCTAAAAATAAAACCCCATATTCACAGGCTCAGTCCCCTTCCTCTATCATATAACCTTTATATCACGAGCTCACTTCTCTCTATCAATAACCCTTAAATTTTCAGAGTCAGCTTCTCTCCTCTTCATAAACCCTTTATTCCAGAGTCAGCTTCTCTCCTGTAAATATGCCATATATCACAGAACTCCCCCTTTTCTCCCCATTATAACCCCCATTTAAAACACAGGTAGTTCTTCCCCTTTTCTTAACCCCATATATCACAGAGTCAGTTCTTCCCCTTCATATGCCCCATATATCACAGAGCTACCTTCCCCTTCTATCATAAAACCCCATATATCACGGGCCCAGCTTCTTCCTGTATCATATCGCCCTTAAATATCACGGGCTCACCTTCTCTCTCTATAAATAACCCTATTATCCAGAGCTCAGCTTCTCCCCTTTTTTATATAGCCTAATATCACAGAGCTACCTTCTTCTCTTCATATAACCCTTTTTAATAAAGAGCTCAGTTTCTCTCCTTTCTAAAAACCCTTATTTAACGGCTCAGCTTCTCCCTTATCTATAACCTATTATCATAGAGTAGCTTCTTCCCAGGTCTAATAGCTTTGATTGGGGCAGCAGTTCCTTGCGCCCCAGTTTTCCCCAAACCCCAAATTTTTGGCATTTTTTGTCATGGGGGGACCCCTTTGATCAGACATCTTATGCTGGGGAAAAGGGTGAAAAATTTAGTAGGGGGAAAAACCCCCTTTAAAGTAATGCACAGTTTTAAAAAAGGGGGTCTTTTTTTGGTTTCTCGGTTTCCCCACCCGCGCCTCTCCTGTAAATCTCTCTCGGTTTACTGCCCCCCAAACGGTGTTTCCGCCACGGGCCCGGCGGGGAGGGGCGTGTTGCAGGGGGGCATTTCTGTCTTCGGTGCGGGTGATACCCTGTAATGTCCTCCATGTTTACCCACCCTCCTTAGCATGGGCGGGTGTAGTCCTCCTTTGCCCATTTGACCATTTGACCCGCCCTTCTCGTAATAGGGCTCGAAAAAACCCCGGAGGACTATAAATCCCCTTTGACAGAGCTGTTTGTCTTTTAAGGGTACTTCAGTGACTTTTTTTATCCGTTTTTTTTTTCTGGTTTTTACCATAAAAAAAAATGAAACCCAAACTGCATCCAAAAACGTATCCAAAAAAAAGCATCTGCACTGCGTTTTTTGGATGCGATTTTTGGATCCCGGTTTTTTCAAGCCTTTTCTTTCAAAACAATTATCATTAAAATTTTAAACCCATTCCCTGACCAAAAACCCCTTTTGAACCTCGTCAATCAATTTACAATTAATATTTAACCTAACCCTAAATAATGATTAATAATATTTTTCATTATAATTAACAAAAATTAAAATTTTTTTAAAATTTAAAAGTATTATTTTTGAAAATTTTTATTAATACTTATTAATAATTACTAATTAATAAATTATTAATTACTAAATACTTAACAATTAACAATGAATTTTATATTTAAATATACAGGCAGTCCCGGGGTTACAAACGGGAAAGGGGCGTAAGTTTGTTCTTTAATTTGAATTTGTATGCAAGTCGAACACGATATTTTTTAAATGTTATTCCAGCAAAAAAAAAATTTTTTTTGTTTTGGATAGAAAGGGGAAGGGTTTTTACATTTTTTGGGGTTCGTGCCCTTTTTTAAAGGGTTTCCCCCTAACGTTCTGTATCTCATGTGCAGCTGTGGCATGCCTGGCACTTGGTTATCATGGGGCATGACTCAGTGTTGAATGTCAGCCATGCCCCATAAGTCTCCGTTTGTAACTAGGGGACGTATGTAAGTCGGGGACTGACTGTATATAATATATAATATAATATTATAATATAATTAATATATATAATTTCATAAACAGACATTCCAATTTTAATCCAGTGCGTTTTTCGGAGGTGCTTTTAGTATCAAAAGCGCATCCAAAACGTACCCAAAAGTGTGTTGCACTTTTGGATCCGTTTTTCAGGCTCCCAAAGCGCACCCCATTGTTTCCTATGGGAATTTCACTTTCGTAAAACGCAAGTAGAAATGACATGTCAACTCTTAAAACGGATCCGAAAAGCGCGTCGCAAGGAAGCAAGTAAACGCACATCGGCGATCACTCGTCTGAACGGCGATGCGCTTTTTACATTGAAATCAATGTCAATCAAATTGCACGTCGTTAGATCCGTTTCTCGCAAGCAAAACGGATCGCAAAAACGTCGTGTGAACATACCCTAACAGCTATAGGTGTATGGAAATCAGATGGGGGGGGGTGACTGCTGCTACTACATGGGTAATTGAAACGCTTCTACTGCTAAGGGTGGGTTCACACTACGCTCCTGGCTGTGTTGCAGGTATCCCTCACGGTAATGGGAAAAAAGGTACCACGGCCCAATAAAACAGACATAGTGCAGCGTGGGCTGCGTTTGCTCGATTTCCTGCGGGACACAATAGTATAATAGACTATGCTATAGAATCCCGTAAGCTAAACATGTGTCGCCGGGAACCATGCTGCACTACATCTGCTCTACTATCCCCTATGGGGCTGTCTCGGCTGCATCACTTTGCTTGGGCACCTTTCTTCATGGAACCCCAAAGGATACCTGCAACGTATGCATTAACGTAGTGTGACCTGCACTCCCACCCACCATGGGTGCAGACCCTGTCGGGACATGTATGTTCACACATCCTGGATGCACAGTGTTTGGTTTATTTACTGAATAGTAAGAGGAGACACAAAGGGTTCCTTTATGCTGTCTTCTTTTTGGATACTAGCTGGGTGCGGGGGCGTATGTTTGTAAGAGCTCAGCCGTACCGTGGCTGCACACCCGTCGGCGCTGCCGTCTGGAGCGGGTTTGTCCCGGCCTGCTCATATATGCAGTAGTGAGAGTGTAACTCATTTGTTCTCTTTGTTGTCCTTTTGCAGATCTTTAGAGCTGTTTTTATTGCTTCATGAGCAATGGGTAAAAGAAAGGAAACCAGTCCATTGAACACACCTGGCCACGGGAAGAGAGCCCGGCCTGACGACGAGCAGGAGGCTGGGACTTCCTATGTCAATGGCGGATCCCAATCGGTGAGTACAGGGCGTGGTAATACTGGATTTTCCCTGTAGCACAATTCATAGCAGTCCATATAGATTATACCGTATATAGTTACGACCCAATAGTGTATGTCTTGAACCACACATTAGTGTATTGTTAAGTATTTCGTGAAGACAGTGCAAAGTGAAATGCACTATCTGGGCGTTTGCTCATTTGTGCCACTCGGAAAGCTCATGGATTAGTCAGCGGAGAGCAGATACCAAGGGGCAGGCCTCACTTTGGCCGCCTATCACGCTGCTGACCATGTATAATGAATGGTAGGAAGTTTTCTGCTTATTAGACCAGCTGGAGTTTCTGTGTTATGTTTGTCTTGTTGCCTGTGCTTGTTCTGAGTGGTTGCATGACAACTGCTCAGGATTCTTGCTGGTCAGCTGACCTAACGGCGCACCTGGGCTCATTAGATTTCTATAAAGCTCAGCTGGAAATGGTGGCCTGATTAGAAGTACGGAGCTTGTCTAGTTCTGCTGTGCTGGATTCCGTGTCCTGTTGTCAGTCGTGTCAGGCTGAAGTACCTTGTTCCTTATATCCGTTTCGTGTGGCAAAGTTTTGGACTTTGAAATTTTTGAGAAATATATATTTGCTGTTTTTCCCAGTTTTTGTTGGGTCCTGGCCAGAACTTGCTGGATCTTAAAGACCCTTTCTGTATAAGGGTTAGCTGTAGTTTAGGGACATATTTAGGGAGAGGTCTTACATCAGGGTTACATCAGGAATAGAGGTTCCAGTGTTAGGCATAGTCACAGGGTTAAACTTTGAGGGACAGCGTTAGGGACAGTTATCGCTATTACTCATCCATTCATGAAGTGTACACGCATTCGAATCTCCACCAAGCCTCGCCCCGGTCTTCATGCGGCCACTGTCTGTTTGCCAAGTCATGTAACAGTGAGTCTCTGTATCGATACGCTTCTTAGGGCTTGTCCCCACGGCATGGGTTTTCACTCGGTGTCAACTTTTAAAATGGACCTTAATGGTAAACCCATGCAGCGGTCCCCACAGCACGGGTTTTCCGCCGGGCGGTTTTTAAGACAGGCCACGGTCCGAAAAATATTCAACATGTTCATTCTTCCGACCGGTTTTCGGGCGGAATATGAACATCTCAATGCGTGGGAGAAGGGCTTTTCTCCGCAAACAGCACGGCCGCAAAACTGTGCAAATACCAGTTGGGATTTCTGACTGGTATGTGCACTGTGCCGTGTGAACGGTCCCTTATTGTTTTAGGTGTTGCTAGTTGTTGTTTGGAGCCCTTTCAGGATTGGTACAGTATAGCTGGCTGCCACTCACCTGGTGATCAGATTTTTTCCAGGGTTACAAGTTGGATCCATTGTGATCAACCAAGTGAGTGTTGTGAAGAAAAAGGAAAACAACCCTCTTCTCTTCCTTTCATTTTGTTTTAACAGAGCACCGCTGAAGTCGGGATCATCGAAAGTATTTCTTTGAGGAACTTCATGTGTCATGCGATGCTTGGGCCGTTCAAATTTGGACCAAATGTCAACTTTGTTGTTGGGAACAATGGAAGTAAGTGATGGAGATGAGATGATGGGAATAAACCTCTTACAACAAAATCTCATGACATGGATTCTGCCAGAGATCTGTGCCCGGTTCATGGTCTTCTACCAGGGCTCTGGCTGGGTCCTGGACGTGGTTTCAGATCTGTGCCCAGTGCATGGTCCTCTACCTGGGCTCTGGCTGGGTCCTGGACGTGGTTTCAGATTTGTGCCCAGTGCATGGTCTTCTACCAGGGAATCTTGCGGGTCCCTGACGTGGTTTCAGATTATGCCAGTCATGGTCTTCTACCGGGTCTTTGCTGGGTCCTGGATGTAGTTTCAGATCTGTGGCCATTGCATGGTCTTCTACCGGGCTCTGGCTGGGTCCTGGACGTGGTTTCAGATCTGTGCCCAGTTCATGGTCTTCTACCAGGGCTCTTGCTGGGTCCAGGACGTGGTTTCAGATCTGAGGGCACAGTTCACATGGTCCTCTATCCTGGGCTCTGGCTGGTCCTGGACGTGGTTTCCAGACTGTGCCCAGGCATGGTCTTTTACTGGGGCTCTTGGCTGGGATCCTGGAACGTGGTTTCAGATCTGTGCCCAGTTCATGTCTTCTACCGTGGCACGTGTCTGGGTCCCGGACGTGGATTCAGATCTGTGCCCAGTGGCATGGTCTTCTTAAACCGGGGCTCTGCTTGGTCCTGGACAGTGGATTCAATCTGTGCCCAGTTCATGGTCTTCTACCGGGGCTCTGGCTGGGTCCTGGACGTGGTTTCAGATCAGTGCCCAGTGCATGGTCTTCTACCGGGCTCTTGCTGGGTCCTGGACGTAGTTTCAGATCTGTGGCCAGTGCAGGTCTTCTACCGGGCTCTGGCTGGGTCCTGGACGTGGTTTCAGATCTGTGCCCAGTGCATGGTCCTCTACCGGGGCTCTGGCTGGGTGCTGGATGTGGTTTCAGATCTGTGCCAACTTCATGGTCTTCTACCTGGCTCTGACTGGGTCCTGGGCGTGGTTTAGGATCTGTGCACAGTGCATGGTCTTCTACAGGGGCTCTGGCTGGGTCCTGGACGTGTTTCAGATCTGTGCCCAGTGCCATGGTCTTTCTACCGGGCTCTGTCTGGGTCCTGGACGTGGTTTCAGATCTGTGCCCAGTGCATGGTCCTCTACCGGGGCTCTGGCTGGTCCGGACGGTGGATTGCAGATTCTTGCCCAGTGCATGGTCTTCTACCTGGGCTCTGGGTGGTTCCTGGACGTGTTTCAGATCTGGTGCCCAGTTGGCATGGTCTTCTACCCGGGGCCTCTGGCTGGGTCCTGGACGTGGTTTTCAGATCTGTGCCAGTTGCGAATGGTCCCTCTAACCGGGGCTTCTGGCTGGGTGCTGGATGTGGTTTCAGATCTGTGCCAAATTCATGTCATCTACCTGGCTCTGAACTTGGTCCCTGGACGTGGTTTCAGATCTGTGCCCAGTGCATGGTCATCTACTGGGCTCTGGCTGGTCCTGTATCGTGTTTCCAGATTCTGTGCCCAGTGCATGTGTCTTCTAGCCGGGGGCTCTGGCTGGTCCTAGGACGTGTTTCAGAAATCTGTGCGCCCAGTTCATGGTCCTCTACCGGGCTCTGGCTGGGTCCTGGACGTGGTTTCGACTGTGCCCAGTGCAGGGTCATCTACAGGCTCTTGCTGGGTCCTGTACGTGGTTTCATATCTGGTGCCCAGTGCATTGTCTTCTAACCGGTCTCTGACCCTGGGTCCTGGACTTGGTTTCATGATCCTGTGCCCGTGCATTGGGTCACCTCTTACCCTGGGCTCTGGGCGGGTCCTGACGGTTTCAGATCTGTGCCATTTCCATGGTCTTCCTACCAGGCTCTGGACTGGGTTCATGGACTGTTGTCAGATCTGTGCACAGTGCAAAGGTCTACTACTGGGGCTCTGGCTGTTCCTGGACGTTGTTTTCAGATCTGTGCTCCAGCTCATGGTCTCTACCGGGCTCTTGCTGGGTCCTTGATGTGTTTTCATATCTGTGCCCGCAGTGCCATGGTCTTCACCGGGTCTCTTGCTGGGGTCCTGGACTGTGGTTTTCAGATCTGTGCCCAGTGCATGGTCTCTACCAAGCTCTGACTGGGTCCTGGACAATGTTTCAAGATCTGTTGCCAAGTGGGCATGGTCTCTACCTGGGCTCTGGCGTGGTCCTGGACGTGGAGTTTTCAGATCTGTGCCAGTGCATGGTTTCTAGCTGGCTCTGGCTGGGTCCCTGGACGTGGTTTCAGATCTGGTGCCGCCGTGCATGGTCTTCTACTACCCTGGGCTCTGGCTGAGGGTCCTGGACGTGGGTACAGATTCTGTCGGCCAGTGCAGTGGTCTTCTACCGGGCTCTGGTGGGTCCCTGGATGTGGTTTCAGATCTGTGGCCCAGTGCATGGTCTTCTACACCATGGGCACTGGACATGATTCAGATCTGTGCCCAGTGCATGGTCTTCTACGGGCGCTGGCTGAGTTCCTGGATGTGGTTTTCAGATCTGTGCCAGTGCATGGTCTTCTCCGGGCTCTGCTGGTCTGGATGTAGCTTTCAGATCTGTGCCCCATTTGCATGGTTTTCTACCGGGCTCTGGCTGGGTCCTGGACGTGGGTTTTTCCAGATCTGTGCCCAGTACATGGTCTTCCTACCAGGGCCTCGCTGGGTACTGAATGTGGTTTTCATATCTGTGCCCAGGGCATGGGTCTGTCTACACTGGGCTCTGGACGTGGTTTCAGACTTTGCCCAGTGCATGGTCTTCTTACCCGGGGCTCTGGCTGTCCTGGACGTGTTTCAGATCTCTGGGCCCAGTTCATGGACTTCTACCTGCTCAGCTGGTCCTGGACGTGGTATCAATCTGTTCCCAGTCATGGTCTTCTACTTGGGGTCTGGCTGGGTCCTGCCGTGGTTACAGATCTGTGCCTCAGTGCGAGGTCTACTACCAGGGGCTCTTGCTGTTCCTGGACGTGGTTTTAGATCTGTGCCCAGTTCATGGTCTTCTACCAGGGCTCTTGCTGGGTGCCAGGAACGTGTTTTCAGATCTGAGGGCCAGATTCATGGTCTCTCTACGGGGCTCTGGCTTGTTCCTCGGACGAGGTTTCAGATCTGTGCCCAGTGCAATGGTCTTTTACTGGGCTCTGGCAGGGTCCATGGACGTGGTTTCAGATCTGTGCCCCGTGCATGGTCTTCTACGGTGCTCTGCTGGTGTCCTGGACGTGGTTTTCCGATCTGTGACCAGTGCATGGTCTTCCTAACCGGGGCTCTGGCTGGTCCTGTACGTGTTTCAGATCTGTGCCCAGTGCATGGTCTTCTACCGGGGCTCTTGCTGGGTCCTGGACTGGTTTCAGAATCTGTGCCAGTGCATGTCTTCTACAGGGCAGTTCGTGCTGGGTCCTTGACGTGTTTCAGATCTGTGTCCAGTGCATGTCTTCTACCTTGGCTCTGGCTGGGTCCTGGACGTGGTTGCGGGGCTCTGGCTGGGTCCTGACGTGTGTTTCAGATCTGTGCCCAGTGCATGGTCCCCCCTCTACGGGGCTTCTGGCTGGTGCTGGATGTGGTTTCAGATCTGTGCCAAATTCATGGTCTTCTACCTGGCTCTGACTGGGTCCTGGACGTGGTTTCAGATCTGTGCCCAGTGCATGGTCTTCTACTGGGGCTTCTGGCTGTCCTGGAGCGTGGTTTCCGAGATCTGTGCCCAGTGCATGGTCTTCCCTACCGGCGGCTCTGGCTGGGTCCTGGACGTGTTTTCAGATCTTGCCCAGTTCATGTTCCTCTACCTGGTCCTCGTGGCGGGGTCCTGGACGTGGTTTCAGATCTGTGCCCAGTGCATGGTCTTCTACCAGGCTCTTGCTGGGTCCTGGACGTGGTTTCAGATCTGTGCCCAGTGCATGGTCTCTACCGGCTCTCTTTGACTGGGTCCCTGGCGTGGTTTCAGATCTGTGCCCAGTGCATGGTCCTCTACCGGGGCTCTGGCTGGGTCATGGACGTGGTTTCAGATCTGTGCACAGTGCATGGTCTTCTACTGGGGCTCTGGCTGGGTCCTGGACGTGGTTTCAGATCTGTGGCCCAGCTCATGTCATCTACCGGGGCTCTTGCTGGGTCCTGGATGTGGTTTCAGATCTGTGCCCAGTGCATGGTCTTCTACCGGAGGGCTCTTGCTGGGTCCCCTGGACATTGTGTTCAGATCTGTGCCCCAGTTCATGTCTTCGACCAAGGTTCTGACTGGGTCCCCTGGACAAGGTTTTCAGATCTGTGCCCAGTGCATGGATCTTCTACCCTGGGCTCTGGCTGGGTCCTGGACGTGATTCAGATCCTGTGCCCAGTGCATGGTCTTCTAACAGGGCTCTGGCTGGGTCCTGGACGTGTTTCAAGATCTGTGCCCAGTGCAAAGTCTTCTACCGGGCCTGGCTGAGTCCTGATGTGGTTTTCATATCTGTGCCCATGCATGGTCTTCTACCGTGGCTCTGGCTTGGGTCCCTGTAATGTACTTCAGATCTGTGCCCATTGCATGGTTTTCTACCGTGCTCAGGCTGGTCCTGGACGTGGTTTTCAGATCTGTGCCCAGTACATGGTCTTCTACCGGGCTCTGGCTGGGTCCTGGAGGTGGGTTCAGAGATCTGACCAGAGCATGGTCTTCTACCTGGGCTCTGGACGTGGTTTCAGATCTGTGCCCAGTGCATGGTCTTCTACCGGGGCTCTGGCTGGGTCCTGGACGTGGTTTCAGATCTGTGCCCAGTGCATGGTCTTCTACCTGGACTCTTGCTGGGTCCTGGACGTGGTTTCAGATCTGTGCCCAGTGCATGGTCTTCTACCGGGGCTCTGGCTGGGTCCTGGACGTGGTTTCAGATCTGTGCCCAGTGCATTGTCTTCTACCAGGCTCTTGCTGGTTCCTCCTTTACGTTTTATCAGATCTGTGCCCAGCTCATGGTCTTCTACCGGGGCTCTTGCTGGGTCCTGGATGTGGTTTCAGATCTGTGCCCAGTGCATGGTCTTCTACCGGGCTCTTGCTGGTGGTCCTGTACGTGGTTTTCAGATCTGGCCCAGTGCACGGTCTTCTACCTGGCTCTGGCTGGGTCCTGGACGTGGTTTCAGATCTGTGCCCAGTAGCATGGTCCTTTCTACCGGGGCTCTGGCTGGGTCCTGGATGTGGTTTCAGATCTGTGGCCAGTGCATGGTTTTTTACCGGGCTCTGGCTGGGCTCTGGACGTGGTTTCAGATCTGTGCCCAGTGCATGGTCTTCTACCCTGGGCTCTGGCTTGGTCCTGGACGTGGTTTAGAATGTGTGCCCATTTTCATGTCTTCTACCTGGGCTCTGGCTGGGTCCTGGACGTGGGTTTTCAGATCTGTGGCCCATGCAATCGGTCTTCTAACCGGGCCACTAACTGTTCAAGGACGTGGTTTCAGATCTGTGGCCAGTGTATGGTCTTCTACCGGGGCTCTGGCTGGGTCCTGGACGTGGTTTCAGATCTCTGGCCAGTGCATGGTCTTCTACCAAGGCTCTGGCTGGGTCCTGGACGTGGTTTCAGATGTGTGCCCAGTTCATGGTCTTCTACCTGGGCTCTAGCTGGGTCATGGACGTGGTTTCAGATCTTGCCAGTTCGATAGTCCTCCTACCAAGGGGCTCTGGCTGGGTTCCTGGACGTGGTGGTTTTTCCAGATCTGTGCCCAGTGCATGGTTCTCTACCACCTGGGCTCTGCTGGGTCCTGGACGTTGTTTCAGACCTGTGCCCAGTGCATGGTCTTCTAACGGGCTCTGGCTGGGTCCTGGATGTGGTTTCAGATTCTTGCCGTGCATTGTCCTTCTACCTGGGGCACTGTACATGTTTCAGATCTGTGGCCCAGTGCATGGGTCTTCTACCAGGGCTCTGGCTGGGTCCTGGACGTGGTTTTCAGATCTGTGCCCTTGCATGGTCCTTCTACCGTCTCTGCTGGGTCCCTGGACTTTGTTTCAGATCTGGTGCCCAGTGCATGGTCTTCTACTGGGGCCTCCTGGCTGGGTCCTGGACGTGGTTTCAGATTCTGTGCCCAGTTTCTTGGTCTTCTACTGGGTCTCCTGGCTGGGTCCTGGACCGTTGTTTCAGATCTGTGCCCAGCTCATGGTCTTCTACAGGGGCTCTTGCTGGGTCCTGGATGTGGTTTCCAGATTCTTTTCCAGTGCATGGTCTTCTACAGGGGCTCTTGCTGGGTCCTGGACGTGGTTTTCAGATCTGTGCATGGTCTTCTAACGGGCTCTGGCTGGGTCCTGGATGTGGTTTCAGATCTGTGGCCAGTGCATGGTCTTCTACCTGGGCTCTGGACATGGTTTCAGATCTGTGCCCAGTGCATGGTCGTCTACCATGGCTCTGGCTGGGTCCTGGACGTGGTTTCAGATCTGTGCCCAGTGCATGGTCTTCTACCTGGCCTCTGGCTGGGTCCTGGAGGTTGTATCAGATCTGAGCCCAGTGCATGGTCTTCTACAAGGTCTGGCCTGGGTCCTGGACGTGGTTTGCAGATCTGGTGCCCAGTGCATGGTCTTCTACCTGGGCCTCTGGGCTGGTCCTGGACATGGTTTCAGATCTGTGCCAAGAGCCTGTCTTCTAAACCGGTGCTCTGAAGGGTCCTTGACGTGGTTTCAGATCTTTGCCCATGCCATGGTCTTCTACCGGGGCTCTGACTGGGTCCTGGGACGTGGTTCCCAGATCTGTGCCCAGTTCATGGTCTCTACCGGGGCTCGGCTGGGTCCCCTGGACGAGGTTTCAGATCTGCCCAGTTTGATGGTCTTCTACCGGGCTCTGGCTGGGTCCTGGACGTGGTTTCAGATCTGTGGCCAGTGCATGGTCTTCTACCGGGGCTCTGGATGGGTCCTGGACGTGGTTTCAGATATGTGGCCAGTGCATGGTCTTCTACCGGGGCTCTGGCTGGGTCCTGGACGTGGTTTCAGATCTGTGCCAGTGCATGGTCTTCTACCTGGGCTCTGGACTTGGTTTCAGATCTGTGCCCAGTGCATGGTCTTCTACCTGGGCTCTGGCTGGGTCCTGGACGTGGTTTCAGATCTGTGCCCAGTGCATGGTCTTCTACCTGGGCTCTGGCTGGGTCCTGGACGTGGTTTCAGATCTGTGCCCAGTGCATGGTCTTCTACCAAGGAGCTCTGGGCTGGTCCTGGACTTGGGTTTCAGATCTTGCCCCAGTGCATGGTCTTCTACCAGGTGCCTCTGCTGGGTCCTGGACATGGTTCAGATCTTGCCCAGTGCATGGTCCCTCTACCGGGGGCACTGACTGGGGTCCAGGAAACGTGGTTTCCAGATCTGTGCCCAGTGCATGGTCTACTACCTTGGGGGCTTCTGACTTGGGTCCTGGACGTGGTTTCAGATCTGTGCCCAGTCATGTCTTCTACCGGGGCTCTTGGCTGGGGTTCCTGGACGTGGTTTCAGAATCTGTGCCCAGTTGAATGGTCTCTACCGGGGCTCTGGCTGGTCCTTGACGTGGTTTCAGATCTGTGCCAGTGCATGGTCTTTCTAACCCGGGGCCTGGCTGGTCCTGATGTGGTTTCAGATCTGTGGCCATTGCATGGGTCTTCTACCGGGCTCTGCTGGGACCCCTGGACGTGGGTTTCAGATCAGTGCCAGTGCATGGTTCTTCTACCGGGGCTCTGGCTGGGTCTCAGGACCGTGGTTTTCAGATATGGTGGCCCGTGCATGGTCCTTCTACCACCGGGCTGTGGCTGTGTCCCGTACGTGGGTTATCAAGATCTGTTCCATGCATGGTCCTTCTACCCCGGCTCTTCTGGCCTGGGTACCTGGACGTGTTTCAGATCTGTGTCCAGTGCATGGTCTTCTACCGGGCTCTGGCTGGGTCCTGGACGTGGTTTCAGATCTGTGCCCAGTGCAATGGTCTCTACCGGGGCTCTGGCTGGGTCCGGAAGACGTGGTTCAGATCTGTTGTCCAGTGCATGGTCTTCTACCGGGGCTCTGCTGGGGTCCTGGACCGTGGTTTCAGATCTGTGGCCATGCATGGTCCTTCTCCGGGCTCCTGGCTGGGTCCCTGGAGACGTGGTTCAGATCTGTGCCAGTGCATGTCTTCTACCCGGGTGCTCTGGCTGGGTCCTTGACGTGTGTTTCAGATCTGTGGCCAGTGCAATTCTTCTAACCGGGGACTCTGGCTGGGTCCTGGACTGGTTTCAGATATGTGGCCAGTGCATGGTCTTCTACCGGTGCTCGTTGCAGGGTCCACAATACTACCCGGGATTGTTTCATTCAGATCCTGTGCCCATGCATGGTCTTCTACCGGGGCTCTTGCTGGGTCCTGGACGTGGTTTCAGATCTGTGCATGGTCTTCTACCGGGCTCTGGCTGGGTCCTGGATGTGGTTTCAGATCTGTGCCCAGTGCATGGTCCTCTACCTGGGCTCTGGACATGGTATCAGATCTGTTCCCAGGTGCCCCCAGTGCAATGGTCATCTACCTGGGCTCTGGCTGGGTCCTGGACGTGGTTTCAGATCTGTGCCCAGTGCATGGTCTTCTACCAAGGCTCTGGCTGGGTCCTGGACGTGGTTTCAGATCTGTGCCCAGTGCATGGTCTTCTACCTGGGCTCTGGCTGGGTCCTGGACGTGGTTTCAGATCTGTGCCCAGTGCATGGTCTTCTACCGGGGCTCTGGACATGGTTTCAGATCTGTGGCCAGTGCATGGTCTTCTACCGGGGCTCTGACTGAGGTCCTGGACTGGTTTTTTATAGATCTGTGCCCATTCATGGTCTTCTACCGGGGCTCTGGCGGGTCCTGGACTGATTTTCAGATCTGTGCCCAGTATCATGTTCTTCTACCGGGGCCTGGGCTGGGTCCTTGACGTGTTCAGATCTGTGGCCAGTGCATGGTCGTCTACCACCACGGGGCTCTGGCTGGGTCCTGGATGTGGTTTCAGATCTGTGGCCAGTGCATGGTCCTTTCTACCCCGTGGCTCTGGCTGGTTACTGACTGGTTTCAGATCTGTGGCCAGTTGCATGGTCCTTCTACCTGGGCTCTGCTGGGTCCTGTACGTGGTTTTTCAGATATTTGGCCATTGCATGGTCTTCTAACCCCCGGTGCTCCTGGCGGGGTCCTGGACTGTGGTTTCATATCCTTGCCCAGTGCATGGTCTTCTACCGGGGCTCTGACATGGTTTCAGATCTGTGCCCGGTTCATGGTCTTCTACCAGGGCTCTGGCTGGGTCCTGGACGTGGTTTCAGATCTGTGCCCAGTGCATGGTCTTCTAACAAGGAAATGTCTCGGTCCTGGACGTGGTTTCAGATCGGTGCCCGGTGCATGGTCCCTTCCTACCTGGGCTTCTTGGCTGGGTCTGGACTTGGTTCAGATCTGTGCCCATGCATGGTCTTCTAACCATGGCCTGGACATTGGTTTCAGATCTGTGCAGTGCATGGTCTTCCTCTACCTACCGGTGCCTCTGACTGGGTCATGGACGTGGTTTTAGATCTGTGCCCGGTTCATGGTCTTCTACCAGGGCTCACTGGCTTGGTCCTGAACTGATTTCAGATCAGTGGCCCAAGTTCATGGCTTCTACCGGGCTCTGCTGGTCCTGGACGTGTTTCAGATCTGTTTGGCCCGTGCATGGTCTTCTAACCCGGGGGCTCTGGCTGGACCTGGAATGTGGTTTCAGATCTGTGGCCAGTGCATGGTCTTCTACCGGGCTCTGGCTGGGCTCTGGACGTGGTTTCAGATCTGTGCCAGTGCATGGTCTTCTACGGGCTCTTGATGGGTCCTGGACTGGTTTCAGATATGTGGCCTAGTGAATGGTATTCTACCACCGGGGCTCTGGCTGGGTACCTGGACGTGGTTTCATATCTTGCCCAGTGCAATGGTCTTCTACCTACTCGGGCTCTGCTGGGTTCTGGACTGGTTACAAGATCTGTGCCCAGTGCATGGTCCTCCTACCGGGCTCTGGCTGGGTCCCCTGGACGTGGTTCTCCAATATGTGCCCCAGTGCATGGGTCTTCTACCGGAGCTCAGGCAGGGTCTGGACGGTGTTTTCAGATCTGTCCCGTGCATGGTCCCCTTCTACGCGGGGCTCTGGCTGGGTCTGGACCGTGGTTTCAGATCTGTGCCCTGTGCATGGTCCTTCTACGGGCTCTGGCTGGGTCCTGGACGTCGTTTTCAGAATCTGGGCCAGTGCATGGTCCTTCTAACCGGGGCTCTGGCTGGGTCCTGGACGTGGTTTCAGAAGTCTGTGGCCCAGTGCATGTCTTATAACCACGGGGCCTGGCTGGGTCTGGACGTGGTTTTCAGACTGGTGGCCAGTGTCAGGGTCTACTACCTGGGACACTGGCTGGGTCCTGGACGTGGTTTCAGATCTGTGCATGGTCTTCTACCGGGGCTCTGGCTGGGTCCTGGACGTGGTTTCAGATCTGTGCCCAGTGCATGGTCTTCTACCGGGCTCCTGCTGGGGTCCTGACGTCGGTTTTTCAATAATGTGCCCAGTGCATGTCTTCTATACCGGAGCTCTGGCTGGGTCCTGGGACGAGGTTTCAGGATCTGGGCCCCAGATGCATGTCCCTTCTACCGGGGCTCTGGCTGGGTCCTGGACGTGGTTTCAGATCTGTGCCCAGTGCATGGTCTTCTACCGGGGCTCTGGCTGGGTCCTGGACGTGGTTTCAGATCTGTGCCCAGTGCATGGTCTTCTACCGGGGCTCTGGCTGGGTCCTGGACGTGGTTTCAGATCTGTGCCCAGTGCATGGTCTTCTACCGGGGCTCTGGCTGGGTCCTGGACGTGGTTCAGACTTGGCCCATTGCATGGGTCCTTCTACGGGGCTCTGCGTGTCCTGGACGTGGTTTCAGATCTGTTTGCGAGTATGAATAGTCTTCCTTCTGTTCAGTCATTGCAAATAAATGCTGATTGACAGTGGTGGAGCCTTTGCTTCAGCTGCCCTCAGTCCAGACAGTTCTCTGTGAATCAAACATTGAAGACTCCTATCTTGATGCATTTTTCTTCCACTCCCATGTGGCTGGTCCACCCGGAAGGGAGCTGTGTATAATAATGTATGTCAATGGCTTATCCATACTTTAAAGAGGTTTTACTATGAGGTAAAATCCTCTACATTGGCTGCGAGCCGGCCATGCGCGTGAATGAGGAGGTTGGCTCTTGCGGCCATTCTCTCCATTCGCTATCGGATGTTCCGAACATATCCGAGCACGCACAATGGAGAAGGACGGCTGCAGGTGCTGTCCTCCTCATTCACATGCATGGCTGGCTTGCAGCTAGCTGGGAGCAAACAGTGCAGAGGATGGTAAAACCCCTTTAAGCAACATGTTTCAGTGTATGCCACACATACCGTACTGGACCCCAGGATTTCAGGTCTGGGTTAGGTTATCCTACGTTAAACATTTATCAACTTTCCATAGGATAGGTGATAAATGTTTGATTACCGAGACCCCCACCAAACATAGAATAGGCCCCTTATTACAGTAGTGAGGAATTTTAATGGGGCGGTGGTCACTCATGTGCCTGATGCTCTATTTTAAGTCCACAGGGTCTGGGTATAGTTCTAGGCTGTTACCTTCAGCCCCATAGACATGAACAGGGCGACAGGGTAGAGTTTAGACTCCTCATCCTAATAAATGATCTGTGGACCCCAGCAATCAGACATCTTGATGATTAGTGATTTGGTTTTTGTGGGATAAAGTTTTTAGTATCCTCAATGGCAAATGTGTAGATATAGATAGTGCAGATTTTAGTTTCCCTTGTTTGTGCTCTAACATTTCAGAGTTTTCACGTGAGATTCCTTCTGTCATTTCTTTTTTATTATAATTATAGGTGGTAAAAGTGCAGTTCTTACAGCTCTTATTGTAGGACTGGGTGGAAAAGCCGCCATCACAAACAGAGGGACCTCAATCAAAGGATTTGTGAAGGAAGGACAGAGGTGAGTGTCAACTGTTTTGTGTCTGCGATTCATGTCCGCACAAAATTATCTGTTTCAAAAAGCTTAAGGGAAGAGAGCTGAACTCTCCAGTGCCATTCAATGGATGTATCAGTCCTTAAAGGGGTTGTCTCACTACAAGGATTGCTTTTTATGTTAAAGATCTTGCAAAAACAAGTCACTTTGCAATATATGTCCATTAACAGTGTCCTATCTATTCTGAGATATCCCCTCTTGTATGGGCTGCATCAGCTCCTCAGGTCGCTATAGCTACAGACCTGTTTGATCTCTCCTGATAGGCTGCCAGCACTGGTTGCTATAGCTACAGACCTGGCTTCTACTGCAGCCTAGTAGAAGCCAGGAAACACGCCCCTGAATTCAAAGTGAAACCTAGAAAACAGGACTGAAGTAAGATGAATCAATGTAGTGAGACAACCCCTTTAAGTCACATGTGACTCACTGAGCCTTTCATTTTGAAGTGCAGTTCATCTGCAGACAGCTGTTTTTGGGTGTTGCCCCTTATCATTGTAGAGTAGAACTTGCCAGCCACAAAAGTGAAAGGTGAGTTTGGTTCAGGACGGGTAATGTATCTAATTGGGGAGAAGCAGAATATTGGTGTGTGGGGATTTAATGCATTTTACACCTTTTCATCTGCCAGCAAGTAAGTTCTACTCTGCACTGATGAGGGGTAACACCCCGAAACAGCAGCCTGCAGATGAAGTAAACTGGCCTGGCTTGAAAACTTTTTACGCTGCACGGCTCAGTGAATCAGATGTAACTTGTAGATTGCTGCATCCAAAAGAGGACACTGGAGAGTTCAGCTCTCTTCCCATAAGCCTTATGTAAATACCCAGTGGGGGGTAAAAGGTGTTAAATCTCCACATACTGACATGGTGCTTCTCCCCAATGAGATAAATTACCCTTTCTGAGCTAAATTATCTGGGCTTAATGTGGAGTGCAGTATATACAGAGAGCTTACACACGTCGTATAGTTTGTGTACCTAGTTTGTAGGGAAGGTACAGTGCTTCTGCCATTTTAACCGCGGCCAGGCTGTCTGTGACGTCACCCTGCCCGGCAGGGCCCGGTGGGCATGACCGGGTATAGTGATTGACAGTTGCCCTAGAGACCAGTACATAGCAGTTATACTTTGTACTACTCTCGATTGTGTCAGTGATCTGAAGACCACTGATACACGTCCCCTATGGGGAAAAGAAAAAGTGGGGGAAAAAAAAGTAAAATGCAAACACGAAAAAAAGAAAATGTACACCGCCCTTTACGAACACCAGTCGCCCTAAAAAAGGTTCAAAATAAATAAAGTATATTTATATAACAATTATTGGTTCCACTGTGTGATGACCTACCCTATAAATCTGTCACATTAATTAATCCGCACAGTGAACACCATAAAAAATCACAGAATTGTTGTTCATCCCGCAGCACATAAAATGGAATAAAAAGCGATCAAAAACTCATAAACACCACAGTGGTGCCAATAAAAAAATCAGTTCATTCCACGCTTACACGGCTCTGTATATGGAAAAATAAAAATAAAAAAGTTATGGCTATCAGAGCATAGCAATGCATAAGTATTGTTTTACACAATAAAAACATTTTTTTTGCTTCAACACAAAAAAAAAAACCGATGTAAATTGGGTATCGCCATTATCGTATCGTCCCACAGAGTAAAATTAACTGGTCACAGATACTGCGCGGGGGGCGCTGTTAAAAATAAAAAACACTACTAGGATTGCAGTATTTTCTTCACCCTGCCTTCCAAAAAACAGATTTAGAAGCAATCAAATTCTCCTATACATGCCAAAATGATACCAATAAAAATGTCAACTCATCCCGCAAAAAAGCCTGTACACAGAAAGATAAAAAAAAGTTATGGCTCTCAGACGATGCAAAAACGTGTTTTCCTTTTTCAATAAAAGTTTTTGTTTGTATAAATGCAGTAAAACATAAAAAATATACAAATTGCGTATCTCTGTAATCGTATCGACCTGCTGAGTAAAGCTAGCATGTCATTTATACCACATGGTGATGGCTGTAAAAAATAAAAAACACTACCAGGATTGCTATGTTTTGTTCAAAGCGCCTCACTAAAACCTTAATAAAAAGTGATCAAAGTGTCATATGAACCCCATCATGGTATCAATAAAAACATCAACTCATCCTGCAAAAAACAATCCCTTAATGAGCTTCATATACAGAAAAATAAAAAAATCCTATGGCTAGCAGACTATGAAGACATAAAATGCAGGTTTTTTTTTTTTTATAAACTCATTTCTATTGTGTAAATGTAGTAAAATATAAACTAATAAAATTTATATCATTGTAATTGTACCGACCCACATAGTAAAGTCATATCATTTATACCGCACGGCAACCACTGTAAAATTGAAGCCTGAAAAAACAATGGCAGACCTGTTTCCACCCCCTATTTTCATAGCCCAGTGCTAAAAAAAAAACACCTGTACTCCCAAAATGCACAATACACCCCTAGATGAGATCCATGATTGATGTTGAATCCAAAATGGGGCGACTTCTTGAAGGTTTCACCTTTTCTGGTACTTTGGGGGCTTTGCAAAAATCTGCGTTTCAAAAGCCAAATAGCGCTCCCTCCCTTGTACGCCCTGCCATGCGCCCAAACAGCAGTTTACACCCACATGTAGGGTATTGCCGAACTTGGAAGAAATTGCGTAACACATTTTGGGGCTTTACTTCCAGAATTTCTTGTAAAAATTTAACATTTTCAGCTAAAATTGCAGATTGTTGGAAAAAAATATATATTTTTTCATTTTCACAGCCTAAAGCAAAAAAAATGTGTAAAACACCTGTGGGGTTGATATAATCACTACACCCCTAAATATATTCCATAAGGGGTGTAGTTTCCAATATGTGATATTGTTAGGGGTGTTTATTACATTTTAGGACCTTATGGCGTCCGCGTACCTGAAATGGCGCCTAAATAAAATCGTAAAGAAAATGAGACCCCAGAGTCCAGTAGGTGCTCCTCCTAGTCTGAGGCTAGTGGTTTAGCCAAATAGCGCACTTTAAGCTGCATTTCACATCTTCCCATTTTTAAACTGAATAATGGGTAAAAATTGGAAATCTGCCAAAAAATACCCTGAAATTTCACCTCCACTTTCACAGCAAAGGAGGGCGTGGCCCGACCTCAGGATTCTGATTTAGCTCTCGACTCATCCAGCTTAGCTCATATATTCTATGCTAAATAATTTAGGTAATGCAAACAAATTGAAAAATTTCTTATTTTTCTGTCACCATCATTACAGATATGATCTTTGTAGTGAGAAAACCCTTTTAAGGTCTGAAATAAGTAGTGTCTCTAAGGAGAATCTGTCGGGTGAACTATGGTATTCTGTCTGAGGGCAGGATGTCATAGAGGGAGAGAGGCAGAACTCTGTGATATATAGGGTTATATGATAGAGGAGAAAAGCTGAGCTCTGTGATACATTGGGTTATATGATAGAGGAGAGATGCTAAGCTCTGTGATATATAGGGTTATATTATAGAGTAGAGAAGCTGAACTCTGTAATATATAGGGTTATATGATAGAGGGAGAGAAGCTGAGCTCTGTGATATATAGGGTTATATGATAGAAGAGAAGAGCTGAGCTCTGTGATATATAGGGTTATATGATAGAGGGAGAGAAGCTGAGCTCTGATATATATGGTTATATGATAGATGAGAGAAGCTGAGCTCTGTGATATATAGGGTTATATGATAGAGGGAGAGAAGCTGAGCTCTGTGATATATAGGATTATATGATCGAGGAGAGAAGCTAAACTCTGTGATAGGGTTATATGATAGAGGAAAGACGCTGAGCTGTACCCTGCGTGATCACAGTCAAATGTATGTATATGAGGCCCTTCATGCCACATATGCATGGTTACTCAAAAGGGGTAAAGCTTCTCATTTAGTAAAGGCACCATATATTTGTGTGGAGACCTGTACACCTTGGTTGCTCCACTGAAATTAAAAATTATTTAAAAAGTGTTCCCCAAGTCACATCCTATCCACTGAGCCCAGTAATGTGAATGGGATTAATGCCATACCAGTTATCCATCCGCAGACAGCAGCTTTGGGTGGGTTTGCCTCTTATGGGTGTTTTTGAATACATAATGGGGTCAAACACATGAGACAAATGTGAACTAAACACTCTGTATTTAACCATAACCAGCAAATGACCAAGTCCCTCTCTTTTGTGTTGAAATTGACGAGTCTTGCAATCTTATTTTTCTGCGGAAGTAAGTGCTGCCAGGACTGGTGTGTAAGTGCGCTTTCCTCACTATGATTGTGACTGATAAGTAACACAAGTTTTAATAGTCACCATTTTTAAATATATGTGAAGTCCATGCACAGATAATTAATGTCAACTGTTTGATATCAGTTCAGCTGATGTTACCATTAAATTGCGGAACCGAGGAAACGATGCGTATAAACCTGATGTGTATGGAGAGTCCATTATTGTACAGCAGCGCCTCACAGCAGAAGGCGGTCGCAGTTATAAGCTGAAAAGCTGCTCAGGTAGATGCAAATTCTGTGCTCCGTCTCCTGCCCGTATAAAGCAATGTTCACACAGGGCAAGTCCGTTGCAGAAACGTTTGCACCTGAAAATCTGTTCCGAACATCAGAAAGGGGTTGTTTCTGCAGCGGGCGGCTGGATTCACAAGCCACTGCGGTCTAATAAGTGCTTTTCAGTGCTACTGGTTGGCTCAAGCTATGAGCCTAACATCTCAGAGAATGAGGGCAACGGCGCTTGCAACCGTCCACCCCATTTATTTCATGTCCTAACAGAGCTGAGCACACTCGCTTGACTATATTCGGAAATCCTATAGTAATGTATGGCGAGGATAGCCACCGCCCAGCTCAAACTAGCTAAAAAATCCCTATTGGAACACCCTTTTAATCCCATAACGACTGCCCACTGCCATTGATTGCAGATAATGCATGTCCTCTATCATCCGCAACATCCTTTAGCATCGCTGCCCATCTGGTTTGCGGCTCCCAGCACCGCAGCTGCACAAAAAATGAAGATGTAAGGAACATCTCCATTTCTAGAGCAGCCTATGAGCATGGCAGGAATCTGAGGCTCCCTCTGGTCCCTGCTGTTGACTCCTGTCCGAGACCATGACATGAGCAAAGGGGATTCTTCTGCTTGTTGGGGTCACCAGGTTTTCCAGTTTGTAATAGAACCTAATAAAAGCCTTCACGGTCCGCCCTGGAGACATCAAGTAGACTCAGAGCTGATTGTGTAGTAAGCATGTTGTTAGGGCACACTGTGTGTTGCTCTAACAGCAGCCTATGTCATATGGATACAATATATAATGTATGTAGGAATGTGCTAATACATTTTAGTTATGGTTGAATGATTTTTAACCCCTTAACCCACCATGACTGTTTTAGTACATCATGGCAGGGCTTAGAGAGTATGGAGTGGGCTCACTTGCAATGGAGCCAGCTCTGATCTCTGCTGTTTAACCACTCAGACGGCAGGACAGTCGCTGCAGCGGTATCTAAACGAATGAGAAGCGGTGCTGTGCACCATTTCTCTGCGGCGAGATTGCAGGGTGCTGATCGTTTATCATGGCAGCTGGAAGCCTTGTGAAGGCTTCTATCGCCGCCATGCCTACGATCGATCCCCCCAGTGGTCAAGTACTCTAGGAGGACTACATATTACTGTGAATTTTTTGAAGTATTACAAAAACATAAGCTCAAATCACCCCCCCATTTTGCTAAGAAAAAATTACATATGATTGAGTCTAAGTCGGATCTTCTAAAATTTAACCTCTTTTAGCCCATGTGCTTAACACTGTAGAAGATATAAAATTTTTGGTATAAAAATGATCAAAAAAGTTGCATCTATCTTAAAATGGTACCAATAAAAAGTAAACTTCAGCCCGTAAAAAATGCACCCTCACTCAGGTCCATAGGTGGAAGAACGCTACTAAAACGAAAACCCTACATAGTTGGTATCGCCGGAGTCCTACCAACCCGCAGAATACAGGTAACACATTTATACCGAAGAGTGAGCACCGAAAAACAGAACCCCTACAATCATGCTGCAAGTCCTTTTTTTCACATTTCACCCAAATAAGATTTTTTTTTTTTTTGCAGTGTATTCTATGGTATAGTCATTGACACCATTAGAAAGTCCTTTTTTTCCTGCAAAATAAAAGCCTTTATACTTAGGGTATATATCTATACCATCTATGGACCTGAGTGAACGTGCATTTTTCACGGGCTAAAGTTTACTTTTTATTGGTACCATTGTTTTCAAATTTTATTTCTTCTATAGTGTTCATCATATGGGCTAAAAAATGTTTAATCTTAGTAGATCGGACATTTAGTCTCAATCATATATAGGCTTTTATGTTGCAGGACAAGCTGGACTTTGTAATGGTGTCACTGACTGTACCATAGAATATACTGGAAAAAAATCTAACTGGGATGAAATATAAAAAGAAAAGTACTTGCACCATGTTTGTGGGTTTTTGTTTTTATGGTGTTCACTATTTGGTATAAATAATTTCTGTATTCTGCAGGTTGGTATGTATGTATGTATGTACACACATACATACATACATACATACATACATACATACACACAACACACACACACACACACACACACCAACACACACACACAAACACACACACACACACACACACGGTTAAGTCCATATATATTTGGACACTGACACAAATTTATTTTTTTTGTACCTGTTTACGAAGCGTGTTAGGGTATGTTTACACGGCTTATTTTGTGGCGCATTTCGCCGCATATTGCGCTTAACACGCGGTGAAATGCGCCCCATAATTACGGTAATCCATAGCTCTCATAGAGGACTATGCATTACGCCTCGTACCCACGCGCGTACAATACGATCGCATTGTACATTCGGGGGGATAAGTGACATGTCAATTATTCGCGGTGATTACACGCCGCTGACAATACATGTCTATGGGGCCGGCGGGCCGTGTGAACATAGCCTTATAGTTCTATAATGGCTATGGACGTAAAGTCCAGACTTTCAGCTTTCATTTGAGGGCATTCACATTAGACTTGGATCCGGGTTTAGGAGTTTCGGCTCCATAACATGGCCCGCCCTGTTTTTAAGGGAATTGGACAAATGAAATAATTGTGAATAAAATGTTAATTTCTAATACTTGGTTGCTAACCCTTTGTTGGCAATGACGGCCCCGCGGTTTAAACTCAGGCAGCCAAACTGATTGGTCGGGCTTTTTCCTTAAACTATGGACAAATGACCCAAAAAAAAACCAAGCAACCCAATTTTTATTAAAGAAAAGAAGTGGAAATATTCTTGAATGGCCAAGTCATCACGATTAACCCAATTGAGCAGCTCTCCTGGTTAAACACAAAAATTAGAAGAAAGGCCACAAACAAACACAACAAAAACCCGCTGCTTAAAAAGGCGCAGAGCTTTAAAAAGGGGGAAAACCCCAGGTCGGGTGATCCCGGCCCAAGACCTTAGGAAGTCATTGCCAACAAAGGGTTTACGACCAAGTATTAGAAATTTACATTTTATTTACAGATATTTCATTTGTCCAATCCCTTTTGGTCCCTTTAAAAACAGGGTGGCCCATGTTAAGGAGCTGAAACTCCTGCAGCCTTCATCCACTTTTAATGTGCATACCCTCAAATGAAAGCTGAAAGTCTGGACTTTGTCCATATCCATTATAGAACTATAACTTGAATATGTTTCAGGAAACCGGTACAAAAAACTAGATTTGTGCCAGTGGCCAAATATATAATATGGATGGGTGTGTGTGTGTCTGTGTGTCTGTGTGTCTGTGTGTCTGTGTGTCTGTGTGTCTGTGTGTCTGTGTGTCTGTGTGTCTGTGTGTGTGGATAGATAGATAGATAGATAATATGTATGTAGATGGAAGAATAAAAATGTTATGGTTCTTGGAAGGCAGGGAAGAAAACAAAGCTATATTATTTTGACTGTAAGGTGTTAGTGGGTTAAAGAGAAACTAATAAAGTTTGAATATTTAATATCCAAGTGGAGGAAGTTTTGGGGAAGGAGAGTCCACTCCCCTTTATCTTTGGTCTATATGGTCATTGAAGGGAGATCCATTCTCCTCACCCTACAGTGCAGGACCTAATAGCCCTGATGACAAGGAAAACAATGAAGTATCTTCCAGGTCCTGCACGTCAATGGAGTTGCTTGGAAAGGTAAGTATCAGTAGAGGCTGATCTGGAAGTGGAGAAATTACCTATGACAGCCAATCTTTTCCTACTCGCGCTCTTTTTGGAAATGAAAGAGGCGATTTGCTCGGTTGCAGAAGAAATCCACTTCACTTCATAAGCTGTGATTCATCATCTTGATCAAACCAAAAGTGTGTTCTTGTCTCAAACAGAATGTTGTGTTTATTTTGTAGGCTCACTGGTTTCCTCTAAGAAAGAAGAACTCACAGCGGTCCTTGACCATTTCAACATTCAGGTGATTAGAAGGGGCATTGATGATGGGTAAAATCCTTTACGCTTAAAATACTTTTTGCTAACATGTAAAAAATACGAACATATGCAAGGAGACTGGTAAAGGGACATATAAATGCAGGAGCAGATTACACAGGGTCTGTGTAATCTATCATCACGGAGACACATAGGTCTGCATAAAAGCTAAATAAAACATATGCACAAGATGATTTACAAAATGTTACTTTTTTCTTTTTGTTTTTCTTAGGATATTTTCACCCGGGGAAATTTCAGCATGTATTTCGCGGCGTATTTGCGCTCTAATCCGGGCGAGATGCGCGCCCAAATTACGGTAATCCATAGCTCTCATAGAGAACTATGCATTACGCTTCCTCTCCCCGCTCATACAATACGATCGTATTGTATGCCCAGGGAGATAAGTGAAAAAGTCAGTATTTGTCAAAACCGGGCCCCAAGTAATGCATGTCAATGGGGCCGGCGGGCTGCTGATCAGCGCAACTCCCAAATCACCCGACGTAGTTGCGGCCGTACTGTAAGTGCCTCAATTACGCCGTGTGAACATAGCCTTAGATGCTTCGGACAAAGCCTTTAAATAAATTGTTAATGCTGCAGAAGGTTTCTCCTAAAAAAAAATGTTGATGTTTAAAGGGAACCTGTCCCTTAGCTTATGTGGTCTTTGCTGAGGATAGCCTAAGCTAGTGACAGCAGTGTGTCCCTTGTCCTGTAAGTACAGTAGTTTCAGGACCTCACTATCCAAGTCTTGCAGCCTGCTCTGCCTGAGATGAGTCGTGTTAATTTAGGAGCGGGTGTTTGCCCTGTCCAGCCATTGCTGATTAAGGGCTTGTTCACATGGCGTTTTCACTCCGTGTTCACATCCGCTTTTTAGATCCATCTCTAGGACAGACAGAACGGCCCCAGAGACGGATGTAACAATTAGCAGTGAGATTATCACTGCAGTCTGAAGAAGACGCAGCGGCGTTCACATGAGATCGCCCGCGTGTTCCCTCCTGCCCGTCGACTCAGTCTTTGAAAAATTGATGCAAATTTTTTCAAGGACGGGCTGGGAAACACGCAGCGGTGCTCTCATGTGAATGCCGCTGCGTCTGCCTCAGACTGCAGTGATAATCTCACTGCTAATTGTTAGATCCGTCTCTGGGTCCGTTCTGTCGGTTCCCGAGACGCATCTAAAAAGCCGATGTGAACACGGCGTGAAAACGGCATGTGAACAAACCCTAACTGTTTTGCATCTTTCACAGCAATAGATTCAACAGTGGGCGGGTTGGGCTGACACCTGCTCGTGAATTAGGTCGACTCATTTATGGCAGAGAAGGCTGCAAGCTGACAGGTTTGATTAGTAAAAGCTCTGAAACTACTGTATGACATAGAATAGGGGACACCACTGGAAACCGTCTGTCACTAGCTTATGCGGTCCACTGCAAGGGCAGTATAAACTACCGTAAGCGACTGGTTCCCAATAATATCCTGATGTTGTTCTTATGATCCCATGTTAGTGTAATTTTTAGCTCTCATCATAAGCCAAACTCTAGAAGTAGTAAATTTACGTTGCATCTACTTAAAGGGGTTGTCTCACCTACAAAGATTAGCTTTTAGTGTGTAGGGAATAGCAAATGAAGACTTTTTCCAAATATATTGCTTTATTTTGCTGTGTTGAGTTAAAGATGTTATCTGCTCTGAGTGCACACAGGTTTCTCTGGTTATTGACCTGCTCTGCTCTTTGTCTTATGTGTTAACGGAGTAATATCGCCACAGGTCGGCACACGACGCCGGCAGCTTGAGAACCGTGTGTTATCTCTAACAAAGGCGACTAATTACCGGTTTACTTTAGAACAGAGAGCATCAGAGCTCATAGACGAGATCTCCTGCTCTGCTATCAATGAAATTAGATGAGCTGTGAATACGGAGCTTATATGCTAATCACTGCTTTAGAACCACCCACAAGCTGACCAGGAAGAGAGAGGATGCATGAATCTGCTTGTGGCTCAGTGAAATAGCATGGTGAGACAACCCCTTAAAGGGTTTGCTACAGCTTTCTATAGTTTGCTTGGAAAAAATATTATTCTATTTCACTACCCGTTTCTGGTCTTTAATAGTCTAGGTTATTATCTCATATATACATGTGTACTTTTTTTTTTTCCTGTAGGTTGATAATCCAGTGTCTGTTCTCACACAAGAGATGAGCAAGCATTTCCTACAATCTAAGAATGAAACGGACAAATATAAGGTGAGTTGTAATTCTGTGTACTGTATAGAGGCTCTGTCACTATTGCTATCCTCCGTGTTATGTCATTTTGTCTGATTTACGACAGACCCAATTTTTTTCATTTTAGTTTTTTATGAAGGCGACACAGTTGGACCAGATGAAGGAAGATTATTCTTACATCATGGAGACTAAGACCAGGACTCGTGATCAGATCAATTTTGGAGCAGAGGTAGAGGACCGTTTGTTAAGCTGTGCCGCTGTCAAAGAAAGTATCCAATAGCAATAAAGGTGGTTGTGTTATCTGTATAGGTCACATGGCCAGAGTTTGGGAATCTGTATACAGGACTTGCTTATGTCCCATCAATGCTTTATCTGCCTCTTTAACTGCCCAATCCTGTTCAGGCCTCTAGACAATTTATTACGAAATTTACTTTGCTACGTGGAGTGGTGCATAGTTTTAATATCTTGATACAGACCTGTCATCTCTCCTGATTAGTCTATTTTGGTAGGTACAGTACTCCCTCAAGTTACAATGGCCTCATCATACAATATTTTCAGCATGCAGTGGTATTTCCTGGTTTCTAGGTACAGTGTTGTAGACACTGATCCAACCAATTATCATGAACATTTTACTGGTAAAACCTCTGTATTAGTGAGGTGTTTGGGGGTCTAGTAGCGCGTCTCTCCAGGAGAGTGCGGTACTCCATGTCCTGTACTGCTATTACATGTATTAGTGAGGTGCAGGCAGCGATTGGTGCTCTAGTAGCGCCTCTCTACAGTACAGTGCGGTAATACATGTCCTGTACTGCACTTAAAAATTGTATTAGTGAGGTGCATGCAGTGATTGTTGGTTTAGTAGCATCTCTCTACAGTACAGTGCGGTAATACATGTCCTGTACTGCTCTTACATGTATTAGTGAGGTGTTTGGTGGTCTAGTAGCGCCTTTCTACAGTACAATGTGGTACTAAATGCCCCTGTCTGGCTCTTACATGTGTTAGTGATGTGCATGCAGTGATTGGTGGTCTATTTAGCGCCTCTCTACAGTACGGGTGCGAAACTACATGTCCTGTATGTTGGCTTTTAAACATGTGTTAGTGAGGTGCATGCAGGGATTGGTGGTCTAGTAGCTCCTCTCTACAGTACAGTGCGGTACTACATGTCCTGTACTGCTCTTAAATGTATTAATGAGGTGCATGCCGTAATTGGTGTTGTAGTTGCGTCTCTCTACAGTACAGTGCGGTACTACATGTCCTGTACTGCTCTTACATGTATTAGTGAGGTGCATGCAGTGATTGGCAGTCTGGTAGTGCCTCTCTACATTACAGTGTGGTACTACATGGCCTGTACTGCACTTACATGTATTAGGGAGGTGTATGCAGTGATTGTTGGTTTAGTAGCATCTCTCTACAGTACAGTGCGGTAATACATGTCCTGTACTGCTCTTCCATGTATTTTGGGTGCATTGTAGTGATTGGCAGTCTGGTAGTGCCTCTCTACATTACAGTGCGGTACTACATGTCCTGTACTGCTCTGACATGGAATAGTGAGGAGCATGCAGTGTATGGTGGTCTAGTAGTGCTTCTCTACAGTACAGTGCGGTACTACATGCCCTGTACTGCTCTTACATGTATTAGAGGTGCATTCAGTAATTGGTGGTTTAGTAGTTTCTCTCTACCAGTGTACCAGTGTGGTACAACATGTCCTTGTAGCGGGCTCTTAAACTGTGTTAGTGAGGTGCATGCAGTGATTGGTGGTCTTGTAGCACCTCTCTACAGTACAGTGTGGTACTACATGTCCTGAAACTGCTCTTACATGTTTAGTGAGGTGCATGCAGTGATTGGTGTCTAGTAGCTTCTCTCTACAGTACAGTGTGATACTACATGTCCTGTACTGCTCTTACATGTATTAGTGAGGTGCATGCAGTGATTGGTGGTCTAGTAGCCTCTCTACAGTACAGTGTGGTACTACATTTCCTGTACTGCTCTTACATGTATTAGTGAGGTGCATGCAGTGATTGGTGGTCTAGTAGCCTCTCTACAGTACAGTGTGATACTACATGTCCTGTACTGCTCTTACATGTATTAGTGAGGTGCATGCAGTGATTGGCAGTCTAGTAGCGCCTCTCTACAGTACAGTGCAGTACTACATGTCCTGTACTGCTCTTACATGTATTAGTGAGGTGCATGCAGTGATTGGTGGTCTAGTAGCCTCTCTACAGTACAGTGTGGTACTACATGTCCTGTACTGCACTTACATGTATTCCTGAGGTGCATGCAGTGATTGGTGGTCTAGTAGCGCCTCTCTACAGTACAGTGTGGTACTACATGTCCTGTACTGCTCTTACATGTATTAGTGAGGTGCATGCAGTGATTGGCAGTCTGGTAGTGCCTCTCTACAGTACAGTGCGGTATTACATGTCCTGTACTGCTCTTACATGTATTAGTGAGGTGCATGCAGTGATTGGCAGTCTAGTATCGCCTCTACAGTACAGTGCAGTACTACATGTCCTGTACTGCTCTTACATGTATTAGTGAGGTGCATGCATGTGATTGGCACTCTAGTAGCTCCTCTCTACAGTACAGTGCGATACTACATATCCTGTACTGCTCTTACATGTGCCAGGATGAATGTCTCATTTGGGCATAGACTTTTGCCACAGAATTGTAGTTTTAACGTATAATGGTTGCATTGAAACCAAGTATTGTAGGTTGAGGGAGCAGTGCAATTGTGTTTAAGTTAACAATTGTAGAGACAGAACTTTTCGTTGTGCTTTTCAAGTGTGAACCCAAATATCCTGTTTGGAGAGCTGGCAACTTGTATTTACTGTGCAAATATAATAAAGCATTTGAAGAAACAAAGACACTGATTCTCCCCTTTCATTTGAATAATCCTGTTGTTAAAGCCATGACACCCACATCCATTAACCAATGTGTAGTCACATTTCTGAAATGAATCTCGTTAGAACAAGTGTAGGTTGTCTGGATAAATGCTGTATCTTCCTCCTCCCATGTAGAGGCTACATGAGCTGAAACGAGAGTGCATGGTGAAAGAGGAGAAGTTTAAAAATTTAGCCTCATTAGGTGAAATGAAGGAAAAGCTGGAAGATCTCAAGAGTAAAATGGCCTGGGCCATGGTGAGTCCGTCAGTCTCTGGTTATATATGGGTGTGTGGGCCACAACAATATTGATTTAAAAGGGTGTTCCAGTTTTAACATATAAAGCGTATTCATTCTGTAATGGGGAGTTGTACAATTTTCCTGTATGTTTTCAGAATCTACGATTGCAGTGATTTACTACGAACCTTCATTCTTGAAAGGGGTTAAGGTTTTCAGAGTTGTTGGCCTTTGCATAGGAGAGGTCATCAACGTTAAATCATTGGGAGTCCGATTCACGGCACCGCCACTGATCTGTACTCTCTGTAGCTCTCCAAAGGTTGTCCTTGGCTCTTGGACAAATCTTCTAATAGTTCTTTTCACTCCTCTGATTCTTCTCTTCTGAGAAGCACCTGTTCGGGACCGATTTATGTTGAAATAATGTTTTTTCCACTTCCAGATTATGGCCCCAACAGTGTTCATTGTAACCTTAATTAGTTTAGAAATTCTTCTGTAACGAACGCCCTCAGTATATTTTGCATCAATAGGGTTATGAAGGTCTTGAGACAGCTCACTGGTTTTACCCATCATGAGGTGTTTCTTGTGTGGCACCTTGGTAGTGAGAGACCTTTTTATAACCCATCAGTGGAACCAGTTGGTATTATAAAGTGGCAGGATTTCTTTCGAATTTCTGATAGATTTCAGCTGGTGTCATGACTTTTTGCACCTTTCTCCATGCATTCAGTACTTTTTCCTTGTGTCATTATTCATACTTTATGGACAGCTGTGGTTTGATTTTGACTTTGTGTGGATTAAATGGGTTGTTTCCGACACCTGGTGTGCATTTCATGTCAATAGCACCTTTAGAAATCTATTTACTTAGAAAGTTGTTGACGTGACCGATACTTATTTCACCCGCTGTTTATTCTAGCAATGCTGTCCCTGGGCATGAGAGCTTCATTGAAGTCAATAGAGAATCTGATAGCATAGCTTAAAGAGACAGAAGGCTATAAGCCATGGGGGACAATGCCTGGAAGGAGCGTTACAGGTCCTTAAAGAGAACCTGTCACATAGGTTATGCCCCCCTTGCTGAGGACAGCACAAGCTAGTATCAGACCTGCTGTTTTCAGTCCTGTGTCCCTTATTCTGTAAGATGCTGTAGTTTTCGTGTATTTAATGCTCATATCTGCGGTTTTCAGCCAGAAGAGTCATTCGAAGAGTCCTTCAGAGTGTCAGTTTTTTTTCAAATCCCGCCCACCTGAGGCAAGCCCCACCCACCACAACTGACAAACCTATTACTTTGAATAGGTAGAAACATGTGAATAACTGCCAGGTGGGCTGGGCTAACCTTTGGTGGGTGGAGCTAACACCTGCTCATGAATAAGATTTAAGGGGTAAATGCTCTAAACTGCAGCATCTTACAGAATAAGGGACACAGCGCTGGAAACAGCAGGTCTGCCACTAGCTTGTGCTGTCCTCAGCAGGGGGGCATAATCTATGTGACAGGTTCCCTTTAAGTCTTTGGATCAGTTGGGGACCCTGTGTCAGCCTTTAACATAGAAGTGTTTCAAGGTGCACAGAGATCACCTTTTAACATTACAGGAGTTGATTTTTGGACATTTTTTCCAGGTCAGTGAGGCTGAGAAACAAATAATGCCATTCAGGGAGCGGCTAGCTGCAGAGGAAGGACGCACAGTCAAATTTGAACAGAAAATCAATGAGTGGCAGGTACGACAATTTTATTTATCTTTTTTACTTTTTTTTTTTTTTTTTAATTGTACTTCTTGTTGGTCCAAATTAAGACAAACAGTTATATAACTTGTTACAAACATGGTTCAGAATAGCATATACAATGTTGTAAAACGCCTAACTCCATGCAGCTAGGAAAAGCAAATGTTTAACCTTAAAACATGTAGACGTATTAAGGCATGTCAATGGTCCCTTTTTCCTTTTAACACATACAAAAAAAAAAAAACTGCTAAACATAGAAAACCGTAAACCTAGGATGTGTTGGGTAAAACATTATATCGATCAGTATAATCAATTGCAAAAATTGTTCCACCCTGTCCCATTCCCCCCTCCCACCCCATCTTCTCCGGATCCCCCCCCATACACACACAGCCGCCCACCTCACCCCCCGAGATCTAGGACATCTGGATTGTATTGAAATTGCCGCAACGACAGTCCAGCACAGATAAATTGATAGTACCTTCAGCACCTCTATTCAGGAGTCTTAGTATTCACAGCCGCATTTATTAATTAATAACTAGAGGTCAAACAGGGATGTTGACCCATCCATTATCGCGGTGCCATCTGATTGTCCCACCAGGGTTGCCCCTGGGAATATAAAGTAAGGGGCTCTATACCTGCGAGCTGTTGTCGTAAGTACCATGATGTCATTCCAAAATAGGAGTATATTTTCTGTCTTAGACAGTGTTCACACGGCTTATTCAAGCTGTAATTGCGGGACGGATTTCGCCCGCAGTTACTGCTTGAATAGGGGGGCGCGGCGGGGGAGCAGCCCGCCGGCCCCATAGACAATGCATTATTTACGGCGCGTACGCACCGTAAATAATGCGCATGTTACTTTCTCCCCCCGCGGCGGATTTGCCGAGCGGGGAGGAGCGACGGAATCCATAGTTCTCTGGATTACCGTAATGACTGGGACGGATTGGAGCCGTACTGCAGCGCAAATCCGGCACGCAGTACGGCTCCAATCCGCGCCCAAATAAGCCGTGTGAACGAGGCCTTATGCCACTCGGCATGGTCTCTCTAAACCTCCCCCAGAGACTAAAGAACTTCCCCACTCGTCTCTCTTTGTGTTGCATAACTTTTTACTTTTAAAGTGTGCAGAAAGAAAGCATACCCACGGTGTGCCCTGGTCTTGTTAATTGCAATGGGAATCGTGTGTGTTACTCTTTAGGCGTTGTACAGCTGCTGTAACTGTAAAGCCTGCCGCACACCACTGAGGGACACTTTACCACGAGGAACATGTCCATAACCTGTCTAAGTAGACAGGGTACGATCACACGGTGTTTTTGATCCAAAAAACATATTCGAAAGCGCTGCGTAAAACGAATCCAAGATGCACCCAAAATGTGCTGCGTTTTGGCTGCAGCAGGAACGCCCCCTATAGTTTTAAATAGGGCGTCTGCTGCGTCAAACGGTTCAAGAATTGACATGACAATTCTTTGAACGCATCAGAAAGACGCATGTAAACACGCATTGGCAATCACTCATCTAGATGCAGATGCGTGTTTTACATTGAAAGCAATGTAATCACACTGCACATTGTTACATGCGTGTTTGGGTCCGTTTAGGGTCTGAGACATGGATCAAAACACGCATCTAAAAATGGATCCAAAAATGCTGTGTGAACATCCCCTAATGTGCTCCTCTCCGGGTTGAACCTAACACAGCACAGCGGCAGCATCAGTTGTAGGTTACAGGCAGGCTGACAGTTATGTCTATCCTTTCTTATGTGGGACAATTTTACATAACTGCAGACTGTCAGCCATGTGGATCAGTGTTGTATATGTGTATTACTTCTATAATACTGACCCACAGAGCTGACAGTCAGCCTGCAGTTCTATAATATTGATCAGCACTGTGGGTCAGTATTATAGATGTAATACACATACATAACACTGACCCACATGGCTGACACCCGGTGTGCATTATAAATATATAATACTGACCCACAGTGTTGATCAATATTACATAACTGCAGACTGTAACCTGGGGGTCAGTATCATATAATAATAAACACTCCCGGCCCCTTTTTTAGTCACCATGAGTAACGGTTTTGGGCCCCCCTTTGCCCTTCAAACTCCCCAATTCTTCGTGCTAGATTCCCAAGGTTTGCAACGATGCTCAATTTGGTACCAAGGGGCCCAAAGAGTCCAAAAAAATATTCCCCAACCATGACACCACCACCACCGCCCAAGTTTTACAAGGCAGGATGGATCCATGCTTTCAGGTTTCGCCAAAATTTTGCCCCACCCTCCGAAGGGGCCAGCAAAATCGAGACCCTCAGACCAGGCAACGTTTTTTTCCCCTCTTTACTGTCCAATTTTTGATATTGGGGAAATTTGAGCCTCATTTTTCCCGTTTTAGCTGAAAGGAGTGGCACCCGGGTGGTCTTCTATGCTGTAGCCCTCGCCTCAAGTTTTCCGACTGGCGTTCAGAGATGCTCTTTGCCTACCTTTTAGTAACGGGTGGGCTATTTGAGTCACTGGTTGCCTTTTTTATCATCGAACCAGTCTGCCCATTCTCCTTTACCCCCCGGACAACAAGGCATTTTCCCCCCACGACCCCGCTCACGGATTTTTTTCTTTTTTTGGGGCCTTCTCTGTAAACCTGAGATGGTTGTGCGTGAAAATCCCAGGAGATCGCAGTTTTTGAAATACTCAACCACCCTTCTGGCCCAACACCTGCCACGTTCAAAAGGCACTAAATCGCCTTTTTTCCCCTACTGATGCTCGGTTTGAACTGCAGGGATTGTCTTGACCATGTCTACAGCCTAAATCAGAAATATGCCAGCCATGGAATGGCTGAAGTGAGACATTATAAATTTAAACGAGACAGTTGGAACAATATTACAATAAAGTGTCACCGGTGGTGGTAGTTAGTAAACGTATACAGTACTGACATAAGTCTTCATATTGATCAGCACTGTGGGTCAGTATTATATATTTATAGTGCAGACTGAGTGTCAGTATTATATTTGTATATTACTTATGTAATACTGACCCTGGCACTACATGTGTGGTGTGAAATGCTGGCATTTGTAGTTGTGGAATACAACTGCCAGCATGCCGCACTATAACACTTGTGTTCAAAAACATGAGCTAAGCACAAAGTCTTTATAATAGTTTTTTTATTTCCATGCATCGGGAACATTGCAGACAGTTTTCGAAAGCAAAACATGATGAGAAATGTATGTAATCGGTAACTACTTTACAGAAAATAACAAAAAATTAACATTGGGCTGTTCCAAAAAATAGCAGTGTCTGCATTTGTCTTTACAAAATCGGATACGTACTTTTTTTTTCATTTATTTATTTATTTTTTAAGGGTTTAGCGTTCCTGTCAATCAGTAACCTAATATTTACTTGCATAACCGCAGTTTGTTAGAACTGCTTCACATCTATGTTGCATAGAGTCAACCAACTTCTGGCATTTGTTATTCCTGTCCAGGATGCTTTGACTACATGCCACAATGTATTTGCATTTGTTGGCTTTTTCTCAGAAACGGCATTTTTGATGTCCACCCATAAGTGTTCTATTAAGGTCCGGGGATTGGGCGGCCGCTCCCTAACCTCAATTTTGTTGGACTGGAACCAAGATTTTGCTCATTTACTGGAGTGTTTAGGGTCATTGTCTTGTTGAAACACCCATTTCAAGGGCATTTCCTCCTCAGCGTAAGGCAACATGACCAAGTATTTTGATATATGCAAACTGGTCCATGATCACTGGGATGTGGTAAATAGGCCGGCACCATAGTAAGAGAAACATGCCCATATCATGATGCTTACACCACCTGCTCCACTGTCTTCACATTGTACTGTGGCCTGAATTCAGAGTTTGGGGTTCATCTGACGAACTGTCTGCAGCCCTTGGAATCAAAAAGAACCATTTTATTTTCATCAGTTCACGCAATGTTTCTTCATTTCATGCTAATACGTGCGTACTCAAGGGGGGGGGCATCCGCCACCACCACCACCATTGACATGCATTGTTCGCGCCACGTATTTGCCGCAAGTAATTGACATGTCACTTATCTCCCCACGTGTACAATACGATCATATTATACGAGCGGGGAGAGGAGGCGTAATCCATAGATCTCTATGAGAACTATGGATTACCGTAATTTCGGCGCGCATCTCGCCTGTATTAGAGCGCAAAAATGCGGCGAAATGCGCACCGAAATAACGTTGTGTGAACATACCCTAAATGACCAAAAAGGAATTAAATTGTATGTGGGCAATGCGGGAACTTGGAGAGGAGATTACTGTTCCTTGTTCTGAAAAAAAAAAAAATGCATATTTTATTTGCAAATAAATTACTTATTTATAAATAATTTTTACATTTTTTTATAGTTAAAATATATATAACATATATTAACTATAAAAAATTTTTGAAATTTATCTCGAAATAAAATAAGTAATTTATTTGTAAATAAAATATGTATTTTTTTTTCATAACAAGGAACAGTAACATCTCTTCTCCGAGCTCCCGCATTGCCAACACAAGTTTAATTCCTTTTTGGTCATTTGTGTTATTTTCATTCGCAAATAAAGCCTTCGTACAATTATCAACTTTTTTTTTTTTATACTTCACCCTAATACAATATATCTACAGGTGCAGAAGCTTTTTCTCACAATTTCATATTACGATAGTTGTTTTTGAGTTTTTTTAGACCAATATATGTCATATTATAGGGTTTTTTTTTTATGCTTTACAACATGAAGTACAATGGTTTTTAGTTTCGCTATAGGGCAAAAGTGAAATTACAATGTGTGCAGAAGGTTTTTCAATGAAAATAACGAAAGAACACCAGAAAACGAACATATAGGCAAAAGTTCATCAAATGCAACATCAGGATAGTTAGAATTTACAAAAAGGTTAAAAAGTCATAACCCTAATGATGAGTAATGTCTGTGATCATGTGTCCGGGGATAAATTTCCAGTCTTTTTTTTTTTTTTTTTTTTCTAAATTTATTTCAAGGACAAAGTGAAAAATGCTCATGAAAGTTTCCGGGCCCTCCAGGATAAATTGGAGGAGATCAGCAGGGACGCCAAGGCACTAAAGCCCCAGGGTATTGCTTTGAAAGATGGCATGCAGCAGAGAAAGCGGGTTTACCACGAATCTGAGGTACGCGTTACAATTAATCTTCAGGATGTTATTGAGAGGTTGTTAATCCGTTCAAATACCAATGAAGAATGAATAAGCTTATAGGTGTTGTCAGAGACTGAAATGATGCCAGCAGAGGGATTGTAACTACATTATTGTGCTGTAATTTCTCCAGAATTTTTTATTTTCTATATTTTTAATTTATTAAAGGTTTTGTATAATCGATTCAGGATGGAGCTGAAACGCCTGGAAAGGGATGCTGAACAGCTCAACAGACGTATCCAGGAGTTACACAACAGGTGCGTGGATAGGAATAATTGGCTGACATGTCAAAGAGTTTGTGCAGCAGCTGCAGTGTAGTATGCAGCATTGTTCCCCATCAGATGCAGTACAGAAAATACAGCTGCGTTTTGCAGATCTTCTTTCAGTATGTATCCTAATTGGTTGACAGAACCATCTTTTCCCTTTCAAAAAAGTGGTTCTGCAGCAGTTGAGGTATTAATTAAAGTGGTTGTCTCGCTACAAAGATTAGCTTTCAACAGGTAGGGAACACTAAATGAAGACGTTTTCCAAATATATTGCTTTGTTCATTTTTTGTTGTTAAAGAACTACAACTGATTTTATCATCCTCTGAGGGCTTTCTGGTTCCCCAAGTGACCAACCTGTGTACTTCTCCCCCCCCCCCCCTGCTGTTTGTTCTATCTGATAACAGGGAGTGATGTCACACACGGGTCCCAGCAGCAACAGAACCCCGGGACAGTGAAGCCTGGTGTTATCTGATCCTTCAACAAAAGCCAGTAATTGCTGCTGTTTACTTACCTCAAAAGCTTCCCTGGCCCTTTGACAGCAGAGGATTTATCTAATTAGCAAGGTTGAATACACAAGGCTCATATAAATAATTGACAGCTTGACCAGAAATGAACAGAGCAAAGCAGCATTATTCATTCATGCATCCCAAGAAACTTTGGATGAACAACCCCTTTAAAATTGCAGTAAGAAATTGCAGCCCGTATTAACCATTTCCTTCTTCTTAACAGTAAGCGTACATTATTCCTTTTTCTTTTATGTAGGCGTTTGATTATTCATAATAAAACCCAAATAAACAGCCTTCTGAAGGCTTAGAGGAATTGTCCCTCAAAAAGGTTTCTTGTTTAAAGGGAACCTGTCACATAGGTTAGCCCCCCTTCTGAGGACAGCACAAGCAGTTCAACCTGCTGTTTCCAGCGCTGTGTCCTTTATTCTGTAAGATGCTGTAGTTTTAGAGCATTTACCCCTCAAATCTTATTCATGAGCAGGTGTTAGCCCCGCCCACCAATGGCTAGCCCCGCCCACTGTCAGTTATTCACATGTTTCTACCTATTCAAAGTAACAGGTTTATCAATTGAGGTGGGCAGGGGCTAGCATCAGGTGGGCGGGGTTTGAAAAAACTGACTCTGACTCTTCGAATGACTCTTCTGGTTGAAAACTGCAGAAATGAGCATTAAATACACGAAAACTACAGCATCTTACAGAATAAGGGACACAGCACTGGAAACAGCAGGTCTGACACTAGCTTGTTCTGCCCTCAGCAAGGGGGGCATAACCTATGTGACAGGTTCTCTTTAAATCAAGTTTTTAAGTTAAATACATTTTTGGAACAGTTGTCACTATTTTTTTTATCATTACCTGTGAGTACTTAAAAGCAGAAAAAAAAAAGAAAACCCTTAAAAGTTTTCACCCCAGCCACAAAGCCTTATAAGATGCCAGTTCTTCTTGTTCGGGAGAGATTTTGGCTGCGTCCGCTTGGCAGAGGATAAAATACTGGTCGGATTCTAATTCGAATCCGACCAGTATTTTACACTCGGTTTTCGCTTTTTTTTTGCCCATTTTTTTTTCCATTTTTCCATGGTTTTTGGATTTCGAGTGCCCCCTGCAGTAGAGCAGTGCTATAATTCTCTGTTTTCCGGCAGATTATAGAACATGTTCTAAGTTTTTTTTCAAAACCGTCTGTGAAATCCGACCTCAGATAATCCGAGCTGTGTAGCCTACAGCTCAGATTTTCTATTGAATTCTATGGGGATGATTTACAGTCTGATTTTTGCAGATTCTAAATACTGAATCTGCTTAAAAATCGGGCTGTAAACCAGTCCCGTGTAGACATAACCTTGCTTCACAACGGTAATAATAATAAATCTTCCCTGCTGTGTCTATGGCCAGCCCCTAACTTGGCAGCTGTTAGGCCAGGACCCCATTGCCACTTTACTTGGGACCCTTGTTCAAGAGATCGGTGGGGATTCCAGCAATTATAAGAAGAGGTGAGGAATGGCATTTGTTAGTAAACTACGTTTAACAATGGTCATTACATTTATCTTAAAGGGGTTGTCTCACTACATTGATTCATCTTACCTCAGTCCTGTTTACTTGGTTTCATTTTTAATTCAGGGACGTGTCTACTGGCTTCTATTAGGCTGCAGTAGAAGCCAGGTCTGTAGCTATAGCAACCAGTGCTGTTAGCCTACAGGATAGATCAAACACATCTGTAGCTATAGCGACCTGAGGAGCTGATGCAGCCCATACAAGAGGGGATATCTAGGAATAAGTAGGACACTGTTGATGGACACATATTGCAAAGTGACTTGTTTCTGAAAGATCTTTAATATAGAAAGCAATCCTTGTAGTGAGACAACCCCTTTAATACAGTAAAGCATGTGTAACCTCTGCCCATCCTGGTGAGTGGAAGGTGGCAATAAAAAAAATAAATAAATCAAAGAGATTGCTTCTTTGCTTGGACGCTATATGATTACCACCTCCATGTATGAAAGAAAAGGAATCCTTTGAAGTTGAAATCTTAACTCTGGTCTGTTTGTTCTCCTTTTTTTTCAGTTCTGATAATGTATCTGAGGAAGAAAAGATGGCAAGACTGGAAGAAATAAATCGTCTCAAAGACAAAATAAAAGCACTTCACGACCAAGACATTACAACAACTGAGCAGATCAACCAGTTTCAACAAGCGCTTTATAGGGATAAGGAAGAACGTAACAAATTTGTGTATGTTCTGACTCTACAGTAATGCATTTATGTATAGTGATATAGTTATATTGACATTCCACATTATGATTGCCTAATACAGGCCTTTTTTGCACCTTCAACTTGTTCTCTGGTCTCCTTGGTTACAGACCACCAATGTTTGCTTTCAGTGGTGGCCAGTAATGCAGCGTTAATATGAAATTGCCTGTGGCCGGGATAGTGAAGACTCACATTTTCGCTCGTAAGTACTCCCCCTGACCAGACCAGGCGACAGGAACTCACAGACAGTCTTTGATAACACTGCATTACTGGCCCTAATTAAAGCACACAGTGGTGGTCTGTAACCAAGGAGACAAGCTAGCAGGTTGAAGGTGTAAAAAGGCCCGTATTGGGTAAAGCATACATATTTTTTTTATTAACATGCATTTTAATAATTGCTTACTTCACAGTAATTCTCTTTTCCAGCACCTCTTGCTGTAATGGAAATACCTCTTTAAAGCTGAGATCAGAGTTTCTCCTCTGGATGGGCTTGTCTCTTTTTCAGGACTGACTTTTAGAAAATATTCATACAAAAACATACACCTCATACGTCGTGTCCTCAGGCCGTAATATAGGCATATCACTGTGGAGCAGATAGTGTTTGCAGCTCTACTTAGACATTATTTGACATATCACATTTTTGACGGTTATTAAGGTGTCTTAGATACTTTCCATGGCTTACTTACATGGGTTTTCCTATCTGGCTTTTTCACAGAGCCTGTTCTTCACAGCCAGTGGTTCTGCAGCAGTAACTGACATTTCAGCTAAGCTGTTCCTAGCTAAACCTGTTAAAGGGTCATTAGTGCTGGGGAGGTTTTAACACCAGGGTAGAAGGCAACATAGCTCTAAGGCTCTGTTCACACTGCGTAATTTTGGCGCGCCTTTCACGGCGTATTTGCGCTCCAATACGAGCGAGATGCGTGCCGAAATTACGGTAATCCACAGTTCTCATAGAGAACTATGGATTACGCCTCCTCTCCCCGGGCGTACAATACGATTGTATTGTACGCCCAGGGAGATAAGTGACAGTCTATGGGGACGGCGGGCTGACGGCCCTCCCACGTCGCGGGAGTACACGCCAATCAGCGCAACTCCCGAACACCCAACGTAATCACGGGGTGTACTGTACATAAAGATTATTATTAAAGCTTAACAAGGGGGCACGGCTTTGATTGGTTGGGTGTCCTTTAAAAGCAACAATGAATTTTGTTTTGTGTGTGTTTGGTGCAAAGCAAGCTAACCAATACTTGCTATACAAAGTTAGACATACCTGAAGATGCCCCAAATTAATCTTAAATCAAGAGCTACTGTGGTAAATTGAGCAAATCATTAGACTACTTGGTCAAAGCTTACACTGTCTAAGTTTCAGACAGGAGTGATTCATCTGATTCATCAGTGTAACAGTAGCAGAGGTTTTTAAAGGGGGTTTTCAACTAAGGGGGAACCTGTCACATTGAACATGCTATCTGATCTTATAGATCAGGAGAAGCTGAGCAGATTGATACATAGTTTTGTGGGGAAATATTCAGCAGGCTACATCACCTAAGGCTATGTTCACACGGTGTAATTGCAGGACGTATTTCGCCCCGCAATAACACCGTGTGTACGGGGGCGGGGGTTCTGGCAGCCCGCCGGCCCCATAGACTTGCATTATTCTCGGCGCGTATCCCGCCGGGATAATTGGCATGTCGCTTCTCTCCCCGCTCGCCGTATTATCCGAGCAGGGAGAGGAGACGTAATCCATAGTTCTCTATGAGAACTGTGGATTACCATAATGACTCGGGCGCATTTCAGCCCGTAATTCGCGCAGTACTCTCCACATAATGCTCCTTTAGCTTCAGCACATCAGATGGTGCTTGCCTCTGCTTGCTCCATTCTCTACTGCTCCCCGCTCCATTCTCTACTGCTCCCCAGATGTGACGTGGCCCGTATTGGCAGAAACGTCTCTATATACACCTTTGCTCATCTTGTTGTGATATTACATTATACTACTGAATGGAGAGCTCTGCCGTGTATAATAAATCCCCTAACTACTTTGCATTACGTTCCCCTAACTGGATTGGAACCATTTCTCCTGAGCACCCGACAATCTCAAACATACTGCTGTGCAGTTCTCAGCTTCTATATATTTGAAACACTGGAGAAGCAGAGATTGCAAAGGTAGTTTATTTCATGCAGTAAGGGTATGTTCACACGGTGTCATTTCGCCGCGTATTGCGCTTTTTACACGGCAAAATGCGCACCGCAATTACGGTAATTCATAACTCTCATAGAGAGCTATGCATTACGTGTCATCCCCCTGCGCATACAATACAATAGTATTGTCCGCGCGGAGGAGGGGGGGAATTGACCTGTCAATTGTTAGCGGCGATTACGCGCCGCTGGTAATGCATGTCTCTGGGGCCACCCTCCCGTGTTTTGGAACTATGCGCTGATTAGCGTGTGGTTCCAAAACACACAGCATATTGCGCCGCAATAAGCCCTGTGAACATACCCTTAGGACGATTATTTTAGTTATTTTATGTTTGGACAACCGCTTTAAGGGTGCTTTCATATGGTGCATTTTTTATGCGCTTTTTGTGCAGAAATGTATAGCATTAATTGCTGTGCCTTTCTGCACAAAAATGCATCAAAAACGCACCTTGTGAAAGCACCCTAAGGAACTGGTGGCTCTCCAGCTGTAATGAATTTTGGTTATCACATGGAACCATGAATTTTTCTCCACTTTGACTCTCTTGCAAAGAACATCCAAGAGCCTCCGCTTTCACTTCCCTATGATATTTTTAGTAGCAGGTGCACTACCCTGGAGTAAAAAGATTTTGGGTGTTTAGAAAAAAGCTGCTCTGTCTCTTTCAGAATCCGCTCCAGCTTTGTCTGAGATGTTTGGTATTGCAGCTCTCTCCTGTTTACTTGGCGATCATCTCCAATATCAGACCCAGAACACGGGACGGATGCGACATTGTGTCCCGACAGCTCTTTTCCTTTACCAGACATGAGGTTTTCAGTGCTTGAATTAGAGAATTCTCCATGACTGACACAATGTTCCTGTCTACCGTCCTCCATAGAAATGCAGAGCGTGAGCACAGACAGAAAGTGGACCGTCTGAGGCAACAAATAAAGGAGCTACAGGATAGTAAAACAGACAGGCTGAGAAGATTTGGCCAGCACATGCCTGCTCTGCTTGCTGAAATCGATGAGGCCTTTAAACACAGACGTTTCAGGAAGAAGCCCATTGGACCATTAGGTTTGTGACTTCGTCGGTGTTGTAGTCGGTGCCTTTTCAATGTAGAGACATTGCTCAATTTTTTTTTTCATGTGTCTTAGGAGCCTGTATACGTTTGATAGACCCCCAGCTTGCACTTGCAGTAGAAAGCTGCCTGAAGTCTCTTCTCCAAGCCTTCTGCTGTGACAATCATCAGGATGAAAGGACGCTGCAGAGCATCATGTCCAAAGTCTTCCCTCATGGATATAGGCCGCAAATCATTGTCAATGAATTCCGCAATGACGTTTATGATGTTTCACATCGGTAAGAAAGGACGATCAGATGATACTCCGTGTTGATTTTTGTACCTGTTAATTGGTGAACTGTAAGGGCTCGTTCACACGGCTGATTTGGGCTCTGATTTCAGCCGTACTGCGTGCCGTATTTGCGCTGCAGTACGGCTGAAATCCGTCTGTCATTACGGTAATCCATAGTTCTCATAGAGAACTATGAATTCCGTCTCTTCTCCTAGCTCGGCGAATCCGCCGCGGGGGGAGAAAGTGACATGCACATTATTTACGGTGTGTACGCGCCATGAATAATGAATGTCTATGGGGCCGGCGAGTTGCCGGCTCTCCGCCCCCTCTGCACGGCAGCCGGCGTAATTGCGGGGCGAAATCCGTCCCCGCAATTACGCCGGCAATAAGCTGTGTGAACTGTGCCTAAGGGTGAGTTCCCATGTCAAAAACCAAATTCCAGTCGTGTTCTCCAACCAGTATTTTCTTTTTTTCTTTTGGCACGTAGGGGGACAACTTTTGTCTGCTGCTTGCGAATTCAAGGCGTCCCCCTTCGCACCCACATGCTCATGTTCTACCCGAAAACCGTGCGGAAGAATGAACATGTTCTAAGTTTTTAGGAACGCCAGCGTGGTCAAAAACTGTCCGGTGGAAAATCCGTGCGTTGTGGACTGCTGCACGGATTTTCTATTTAAATCAATGTAAAAGACTGACAGTCGCTTTACAGATGGAATTCGAATCCAAAAACAGTCTGTAAAACCGTCTGAAAACCTTTGCCTTGGGGACAAGCCCTTAGGATATGTTCACCCGGCTTATTTTGGGGCACATTTTGCCGTGTATTTCGCGGTGTACTGTGCTTAATACGCGGGGAAATGCGCCCCATAATTACGGTAATCCATAGCTCTCATAGAGAACTAGGGATTATGCCTCCCCTCCCCGCTCATACAATACGGTCGTATTGTACGCGTGGGGAGATAAGTGACATGTCACTGTCAATGGGGCCGGCGGGCTGCCGCCCCCACACACCACAGGAGTACATGCTGATCAGTGTGACTCCCAAAACACTCGGCGTAATTGCGGCGCGTACTGTACGCACCGCAATTACGCCATGTGAACATACCCTAAGAACGCGATACAGCTAGCAGTGAGATATTCACGCCTCTTAAAGGGAGTTTCTCGTTTTGGGAATTGGCTGTTCATTGTGTATTGAAAGTTTGGCAGTGTACTTTGTGTTGAGCATTTGTGTCATGAGCGACTGCTGAAAGTCCCCATTGAATAATTGCAGAGATCTGAAATCCAAATTCCGCTTTTAACGCTTGAATTTAGGTTTCAGTTACTGTAGAGAGAAACTGGAGTATAGAAAATGTTAAGGTTTTTTCATCTGTTCATAACTCTGAACGTCCTAATAGATTAATGATTGGTTGGAGAGCATTTATTTAGCGTATCCAAGAGAGCAATTGCTAGAAATCACTCAAAGGCTAAGTGCACACTCCTCTGAGATCCCATACAGGACCTCTGTTGAGGCTATCTTTTTGGATATCTGAAAAAGGTATCCCGATGGATCCATAGAAAATGGTGCAAACGCAGTCAATTTTGGGATTTGCTCTGTTTACGCTTTCTGTACCAGACAAAAAAAAAAAAAGCTCACCCTTTACTACCCCCCTGCCTGCTATTCAGCGATATTTCACTGATGAGTATTTGTATATAACCTACTGGTTGCGCCAATAGCTCCGCAACCACCGCTGTGGCTCAGTGTGGAGCGACGCATGGCTGATCAGCGTCTGATTTTTATTTATTTTGTTAGGTTGCAGTGGGGGATTTTGTACGAATTACAAAGTTTAATATAATACAGTTATAAGCCCTATAACAAATAAAAATATAGCCCCGGAGAACCCCTTTAACTGTGTCTCGGGAGTTGAGTCAAGAAACCCTGCTCCAAACCATATAAATCTATATTTCATGGAGCTCAGCTCCTCTCCTCTATCCTATAATCCTATATATCACAGCGCACAGCTTCTCTCCTCTATCATATAACCCTATATATCACAGAGCTCAGCTTCTCTATTCTATCATATAACCCTATATATCACAGAGCTCAGCTTCTCTCCTCTATCATATAGCCTTATATATCACAGAGCTCAGCTCCTCTCCTCTATCATATAACCCTATATATCACAGAGCTCAGCTTCTCTGCCTCTATCATATAACCCTATATATCACAGAGCTCAGCTGCTCTCCTCTATCATATAACCCTATATATCAGAGCTCAGCTTCTCTCCCTCTATCATATAACCCTATATATCACAGAGCTCAGCTTCTCTGCCTCTATCATATAGCCTTATATATCACAGAGCTCAGCCCCTCTCCTCTATCATATAACGCAATATATCACAGAGCTCAGCTTCTCTGCCTCTATCATATAACCCTATATATCACAGAGCTCAGCTTCTCTCCCTCTATATCACATCCTGCTCTCGCATAGGGCAGCATAAACCACACCATAGGCTAGATATTGGTACATAACCCTGAATCTTTTGTGCAATATTTGAGATGCACAAAACGGGCGAATAGTAAGTCGTTTCTGAACGGCCCCATTCCTTAGCATATAGACTCATTGACTGGTATATGGATCACAGTGACGTTTGGATAATGTATGAAGATCTCAAAATGTAGATATAGGCATAACTATGGTCTCTGCACAATCTTATCCTTCTGACTTTTTTGAATGTTTTGTGCATTTTAGGCTCTGGTTCTGGCTTTAGCTACCTTTTTTTTATATATTTTTTTTTTATTAATTATTGCTTTAATACAAATGTGGTTCACAGCAAGTGTGACTGCAAGGTGACACGGGTCCACTTTCAGAAAATATGAGGGTGTAATATGATTTTAAAGGTTTAACATACATTTGGATAGCAAGGATAAAATATTGTACAGATGAAGGGGAATGAGACTGCAAGTGCAGACTACCCAGGGTTTGTCTTTGCATAGATGATGTGGACACTGGTTTTTAATCAAGGCTATTTGTAGAGTTGCTTCACTTTAGATGCTTTAGGGCACAGGTGTCAAACTGCGGCTCTCCAGTTTATGGGAAACTACAACTTCCATCATGCCTTTGTATAATCTATAACCGTGGGCATCATGGGAGTTGTAGTTTCCCAACAGCTGGAGGGCCGCAGTTTGACACCCTTGCTTTAGGGCATGTTCCCCCGGCACAGAATAAATACTGGTTGGTTTATCTGACCGGTATTTGTCCGGTTTGTGTGCCGTGCACACGGCCGCAGGGGGGCGTCTTTTCTCCACGATGAGCGGAGAAAAGCCCTCCCCTTTTCCATTGACATGCTCATATTCCGTCCGAAAACCGCACGGAAGAATGAACATGTACAATGTTCCCCGATATTAGATAATCCGCCACCCTGCTGAGTGGAGACTGCCAATCATTTGTTGTCACTATTCCTCTCGCCTTCTTTGGTGGGCGTATTCGCGCACCCCTGGATATTCTTCTCCCCCCCCCCCCCCCCCCCCCCCCTTTTTTTTTTTTCTTTCTATTTTTCTCTCCCCTCTCTCTCTTTTCCCCCTCCTTTCCCCCTAGGGTGTTTCAGGCATTGTATCTGAGGAACAATTCGAGTTCAGGAAAGGGAACTACCTTTTTCCTAACATGATTTGCCTTCATGTCTGATTCTTACATTGCTCGGTTATTGAGTTCTGAATGTGCTTGAACTCTGCTATTGTTTTATAATTTGTCCGGCATGACATGTTACTTTATTCTAGATAATTGTTGTTTCTTTTCAGATTTACGCATCTACAGATTGTAAGTGCATTTCTACTTTCCCTGATCCCCTCCCTTCCCTACCCTCCCCCCCTCTTGACCCCCTTGGTTGCTCCCCCGTGTTGGGGGTATTGTTTGTTTGTAATTACTAATTTGGAAACATTAATAAAAATAACGTTCAAAAAAAAAAAAAAAAGAACATGTACAATGTTTTGCCGGCGGTTTGAAAAACCGCCGGACGGAAAACCCGTACAGTGGGGACGGCTGCACGGTCTTCCATAGAGGCCCCGTGTAAAAGTTTGCGGCCGGTTTTTCAGACGGTTTGCAAAACCACAAACCATCTGAAAAACCGGCCGCCCACCGGTGCCGTGGGGACATGGCCCTAGAGTAATAAATGTTGCGAAGCTGAAGCTAAAAGAAAATGAGGTAATAGTTTTTGTAAGAATCTAAATGTTTCTTTTACAAATTTCCTTGACTTTTAAGATACTTGAGCTCATATAAACTTTAATGTGTCTTTAGGGCAGTGCGGCATCCAGTTTATCCAACCGTACTGACCGCTTTAGAAATTGATGACGCTGTGGTTGCCAACTGCTTGATCGATATGAGAGGAATTGAGACAGTGCTGCTGATAAAGGTATCGTGATTCTCTACATTCAACATCTACATCATGATTATGTTGTGTATAGGTGACGGGACTATCTATCGAATAGGCAGCATGCTATGGAGCAGGAGATGCTGAGTAGGTCATTTTCTTTTAGATTTGTATGAAAAAGATATACATTTTTATTTTATTTGAGCACATTTTTGATGCAAGAGTCCAGGATTTGGTCCTCTTCTGTGATTGACCGCGTTGTCTGTATAAGATATTATATATTATTCACTGCCCACGGAACTCAAGCAAATAAAAAAAAGAGAAATGTTCATAAACTGTAATCTAGTCTTTTCCCACAAAACTGTGTAATCATCTGTTCAGTTTCTCCGGCTGTTTGGCATGCTGCACGCAGATAGGACATGTTCAACAATTGAAGTCTCTGTAAAATTTTAAGTAGCTATACTTTGCTTTACTTATATATGATTTTGAGTTGTGTGTTTTTTTTTGTTTTTTTTTATAATGGGAAGCTCCTACAGTTTCCCTTGTGGGAGCTTAGAAGAGGAGCCTATCCAGTTAGGTTGCATGGAAGATGCCGCTTGGTAGCATTTAACCAGTGTAAACATTTTTACGCAACAGAATTTGAGAATGGTCAGAAACACTTATAGGGGTTGTACGGGTCAAATCAAAATGAAATAGGCTCTGGTGCCATGTAAAATAAGAATAAGGAAAAAATTACTCTCTCCTTTCTCCGTTCCAGCGCTGACTCCTCTCGGTCTTCTGTTTACCTTGCATTCTCTTCCCAACATGACATTACTGCTGTAACCAAGGATTGGCTGCAGCGGACTCATTCATTTACATCGTGGCCCAGAAGTGAACAGCTCCGCGCATTGATGTAAGCAGGGGCACGTGACCGCTGGAGCAGTGATGTCCTGTTCGGTTGAGTATAGATGGGTAAACTGATGACCAGGGAGATGTGGCGCTGGAACAGAGGAAGCCTATTTATTTCAAGCGGACAATCATTGCAGGTACTGTAAGGCTTATGCTAGCTTCAGGAAATAAGAGTTTATCTTTCCTTCTGTCACCCTCCAGCCCAACCCTACCCCTTATGAAAGGTTTTATGGTTTACTGATGTGCTGGGGGGGGGTGGGGGTTACTTGGTTCCCCAATACTTAGCTGTTTCCATGGTCCCGTCTAATGACAGCCAGGCTCCTGCTTCACCCACTGTGGGATGCCCGCCCTGATTGACTTTATTAGTGACCGCTATAAAAAGGTGGATAAGGAGTCACTAAGAGGTTAATGAGCGCTTCACCTGAGTGCCCATCATATGACCGACTTTTATTCACTGGAAGTTGTGTTTCCATTCGATGACTGCTAGCAGAGATGTTGAAAACTTTCAGGAACAGATATGAAGCAAATATGTCACTCTGCAAAGAGTAGCCTTTTTCTTAGGAATTCCTCTGTTAGCCGTCACTCTATTTTGCCGCATTGCAAGGTCCGCGCGGATTTGCGCTTCAATGGTGCCAATCCGTCAGTCTTACGGTAATCCCTGTCTCATAGAGACAGGGATTCCTCGCTCCTCCCGTCAGCGAATCCGCCGCGGGGGGAAAAGGGGGACATGCACTTTTACGGCGGGACCGCTGTAAACAATGCATGTCTATGGGGCGGTGAGCCGCCCCCGCGTGCTCGGCCCGCCGTCCCCCCCTATTCCGGCGGATTTGTGCGCTCAACGCTCACAAATCTCGGGAATAGCCGTGTGAACGGCCTTAATGCAAATCCTTTTTTTTTGTGATTGACTGTAAAATGTTCTTTAAAGCTAGTACTCTACAATAATCTGCAGACAGTGCGGACAGCGCAGATTTGTTCCACTAGAAATAATCTACTATATGGATTATTATTAGGGGGTGTGTAACATTTAGCACTGCGAATGCTAGAAGTGTAACTTGCGGTTTTAATGTCTCTTCCCATCAGAGTAACAGTGAGGCTCGAGAAGTAATGCAGAGAGGGAAACCACCTCGAAACTGCAGAGAGGCTTTTACCGCTGAAGGAGACCAGGTCTATGAGAAGCGCTATTATTCCTCTGAGAACAACAGAGCAAGATTTCTCAGCCGTGATGTGGAAGTGGAAATCAGGTGTGTGTGGTTCTGGGTCTGTCTTAGACAATCGGTTTCCTTAAAAGGGTATTATCACCACATTGATTAGCTTTAAACATGGAGACAAAGGTAAGTAAAGGCGATCACCAAGTAAAGTACTGTTCTGACTTTGATTTTTTTTTCGGCGCAAGAGCAGTTCTTATCTCCTGCTTGTTTATACAACCTTCCCTAGGTTATTAACTGGGACCACCTCGCAGTGGCTTACTCTTTGCTGTCTCTCATCAGCAGGACAGCTTCTAAGGGGGGTGTACACATGGCGTATTTGCATTATGTCCCACTAATGGGTAAAATCATTTAACAAGCACCGCACTCATATTGAGTGCTGTCTAAAATCATCGGATAGAAGACTATGATTTTACAACGGTATATCTCAGTGCGTTATGTCCGCCCATAAAAAGAAGTGACCTATCGATTCTTTCAGGTGATTACTCGGCGAATAATAGAAAAGTATAGTAGGCAGATAGCTGCCTCATGTTGAAAGTACGTGCTTGCACCAGCGTTAATGAAGGCATATTGCGGCGCTTTGTTGTGCAATATGTTGTGTGAACATACCTTATTTCTCTAATCTGATCTTTCTACTGAGAAAAACTTTAACACTTTAGACCAGATGGAAACCTTGTACCATCCTTTCAGGTCTGCAGAGCACATATCTGTTTGCATCAATGATAAGTCACTCAATAGCTGACAGTGTGTCTTGGCAATGTGTAAGGTGTTCTGCTCGTTTCTAGAAGCTTCCCTCTGCTCTAGCAGGCCTGGCTGGGATGTAGTTGTCACTGCCGTGTTTTAACAGCAGAACAGGAGCTTGTTTATCTTTCTTACTGACAAAATTTTACCCTTAAAGGGGTTTTGCCACCATGTAATGTTGACGTGGGATCCTCCAAAATGGGTATTTTAATCACTTTTCTAAATATATGTGATTTCAAAAAGTGAAGCCTGTGAGAGCTACAGCATTGCTCAGTCCCCTTTAGTTACCTGAAAGTTTACATTACACATGACCAGAGGAGCTGACAGGAGCTGATCTGGCAGGGCTTGCTTTGCACTTATCTGATGACAGGGAAAATGAATGAGCTTTCAAGTGACTGTGGAAAAAGTGCAGTGTATGAGTCTGTCTGCTGTATAGAGAATCCACTGTTGTAATATTATTTGAGTAAACTTTTGAGACGCTTCCTTTTTCCTCACTCTCTGCTCACCCCCCTCCCTCTCACCCCTGCAGCGTTCATGACTCAGCATGATTTGTTTATATTCTCCCCATAGCTGATAAGGAGGTAAGGAACTCACTTCGTGGCAAAACCCCTTTAAGAGCTCTGTAGCCTTGTGCCCTTCAGTTTAGACCCCTCCATCACCAATGTCCCTCTACCAGGCTCAGCTAGGAATAGCAGAGCTGAAATGTCAGTCACTGCTGTAGAACCGCCCAGAGCCAGAAGAGGAAGTGGAAGCCTGAAGCTGGTTGTAAAGAGCAGGCTCTGTGTGACAGCATGGCGACAAAACCCCATGAAGCTCTGGAGTCCAGAGTGGCCGTCACTGAGACGAGCCTTTTCTGACTTTGTATTGCATAAGCAACTATTCTCAGGAATGGTGGGCATGAAATCCTACCTTACTCCTGTAGGTGCTGGTGCGGGGGAAATGTATGAATGGTTGCAAATAACCCTAGTGATACCAACAGTGGTTAAGAAGCCTGACCTACAGCAATTGGCAGATTACTGGGCATGCTTCAGTTACTTAGTTGTGGGCCAGGGCAGACTTTAGTCCCAGGACTATGTACAGATATCCAATTAGAACTAAATAGTCACAGCTAAACCTCAACTGTGTAGTCATGCAGTCGCACAGCCCCTTGTAGAGAAAGACATTTACATGTCTAATGTAATATAATATTGAGGGCCTTTTTCCGCACAGTCTAGACGATGTGTAGATCGTACAGCAGTTTTATCGTGTAAGGGTATGTTCACACAGAGTAATTTCGCTGCGTATTTGCGCTCTAATATGGGCGAGATGTGCGCCGAAATTACGGTAATTCATAGTTCTCATAGAGAACTATGGATTACGCCTCCTCTCACCGATCGTACAATACGATCGCATTGTACGCACGGGGAGATAAGTAAATTACCTGCGGCGAATGTGCGCCACGAGTAATGAATGTCTATGGGGCCGGCAGGCTGCCAGCCCTCCCGCGCCGCGGGAGTACACGCGTATTAGCGCAAGTTCCCGAAAGACACGATGTACGCGCCCCAGTACATTGTGTGAACATAACCTTAGTATTCACAGGCAGCTGCTTTGTTGCATCAAATTAAAAACAATGTATTGTTCTGCACATCCAAAAAACCTTTTTGAAAAAAATGAGCATAGGTGCACACTGGTGTGGCAGCAACATACATACACATTCCAATATCAGTAGCACACTATCGACTAAAGAAACGATAAAAGGGGACATAGGAATTTCATTGGGGGACACAGCACCATGGGTATAGGCCGTTTTCCTTCGGAGGCGGACACTAGGTGGACCAAACGCGTCGGGCCCGCCCCGGTGGACTATATCCCTCCTGCTGACGCCAGGCTGATCAGTTTTCAGCCTAGTGTTTGTAGGAGGCAGACACTGCTCCGCAGCTCTGCAGAGTTTATTTTTCTTTCCTTTGCAGGAAGGTGATTGAGCACCCGGCTCTCACCTGTTGGAAGGTGATTGAGCACACGGCTCTCACCGGTTGGAAGGTGGTTGAGCACACGGCTCTCACCCGGTGGAAGGTGGTTGAGCACACGGCTCTCACCTGTTGGAAGGTGGTTGAGCACACGGCTCTCACTCAGTTGGACAGGTGGATGAAGCACACGGCTCTCACCCGTATTGGAAGGTGGTTGAGCACACGCTCTCACCTGTTGGAAAGGTGGTTGAGCCCACGGCTCCTCGCCCGCTGGAAGGTGATTTTGAGCACACCACACTCAACCTTCGGCTCCACGCCCGCTGAAGGTTGATTGAGCACACCCACCGGCTCTCCTGCCCCGCTGGAGAGTGATGAGCACACGGCCTCCGCCGCTGGAAGGTGATTGAGCACACGCTCTCGCCCCGCTGGAAGGTGATTGAGCACCACACGGCTCTCGCCCGCTGGAAGGTTGATTGAGCACATGTCCGGCTCTCTCCGCTGGAAGGTGATTGAGTCACAATCCAAGGACAACGGCTCTCGCCCTCTGGAAGTGATTGAGCACACGGCTCTCGCCCCGCTGGAAGTGATTGAGCCACACGGCTCTCGCCCCTGGAAGGTGATTGAGCACACGGCTCTCGCACCGCTGGAAGGGGATTGACACAGAGCGGCTCTCGCCGCTGGAAGGTGATTGAGCACCACGGCTCTCGTCCCGCTGGAAGGTGATTGAGCACACGGCTCTCGCGCTCACGCGGAAGGTAATTGAAGCACACGGCTTCTCGCCCGCTGGAAGTGATTGAGCCCAAGGCTCTCGCCACCGCTGGAAGGTGATTGAGCACACGCGGCTCTCGCCCGCTGGAAGGTGATTTGAGCGACGGCTTCTCGCCCGCTGGAAGGTGATTGAGCGCACGGCTTCTCGCCCGCTGGACAGGTTGATTGAGCGCACCGCTCTTCGCCCGCTGGAAGTGAATTGAAGCGCACGCTCTCGCCCGCTGGAAGGTGATTGAGCGCACGGCTCTCGCCCCTGGAAGGTGATCTGACGCAACGGCTCTCGCCCGCTGGAAGGGATCGACGCACGGCTCTCGCCCGTGGAAGGTGATCGACGCGCACGGCTCTCGCCCCGCTGGAAGGTGATCGAGCGCAATACGGCTCCGCCCGCTGGAAGGTATTGACCGCCACTGGCTCTCGCCCCGCTAGGAGGGAGGGTGATCGATGCACACGGCTCTCGCCTATCAGAGGGGCCGACAACGCTAACTGTACCATGACGCTGTCCCCCCTGAGGGCGTCAGGAACCCAGTCAGTTCCTTATCTGGCTGTCCTTCACCCCCGCCGCTTCACATCCGCCCCCCCCTGCCGCCCTCCGCGGCCTTGTTATGTTTTTGGTACCTACCGTTGGTGTTTGGTACCGAAGGGTGATGCGCGACGCCTGAAGACATCGATTGTGACTACCCCTGACCTCCTCCGGTTGGGGTGGTCGGGGATTTTATCCTTAAATAGTTTTGGGTGGCCGCAGGAATTTTCCGTTTTCCCTGCGGCCCCCCAGTGTTGACCTAATTTTCCCCAGGTATTGGGGGCATCCCAGGCGCAGAGTGCATTCCCTCCCCTTGCCAGTGGCCGGACCCTGGGACCGCGACATGTTTAGTCCTGCGGCAGCGTCCGCTTAAGGGTTAGGCCCCAGCGCGTTTTTCTCTGCCGCGCTGGAAGTCCCAGTGATGGGGGGGCATTTTTCCCCCCATACTATAAGCTGCCCTAAGGCAGCAGGAACAGGTTCCGTGCGGGCATTGGCGTTTGGGCAACTCACATGCGTGCCCGCAGCGTTGCTGCGCGGTACCCCCACGCGTGTTTTTTCTCTGGCGCTGGCTGCTGGGGGTGAGCTGGGCTTCTCAGGGGCTGCAGGTATCCCTTACCAGCTCCTGCAGCGTTCCGGCGCCGTTCAAATTTAGTCCCCGGCTTCTGGAGGCTTTGGACGCGCCTAGGCCGCGCCCTCTCCCGGCCCTGGGCCGCCCCGGGGGTGGCTCCAAACGGGTCCGGGCCCCTCCCTGAATGGGCAGGACCTCCAGCAGCCCAGGCCTGTGTTGGGGGCGGAGCCTAAACGCCGTTTTTGTGGCGTTCAGCGTCCTGGCTTCTGACTGCTGAGGAAGACACAGCATCTTGGGATGGTAAGTTAACCCCCTGTGCGCCATCCATCCCTGCCCCCGCACTTTGCAGCCATGTCCCTTTTTCAGGGCTAATGTTTTAAAAAAAAACCGCCAGAGTCCAAAACAGTGGCGACTTGCCTTCGCCGCGCCCGTTGCCACAGGATATTCTGTTGGCCAAGCCCCCCGGAGCACTTTGTGCCCTTTGCGCCCCTTTTTTTTTTTGCTCCGCTTTCCACCACTGCAGGGACCCATCGCCTCCTGTGGTGGGGGTCGGTTGGCCCCATAATGGGCAGTCCCCTATGCTCACTAGCAGTGGCCGCTCTGTACAGAGGACCCCAGGTTACGGTTTTTGGCCATAGGCATCATCGTCGCCTGCCCAGCCTTCGCACTCCCAGGGTCCAAGCCGCCCGGACGCAGCCCGTACGGAGTGTTAGCGTAAGAGGTCAGAGCTCTCTCCCATCAACGGTGGTCGGAGAAAGAAGCTCTGAGCCTGGATACGGCTTCTTCAAGTGGGGACTCCTCTGAATTTCTGAACTCCGGAGCCAGACAGGGATGTTGATGATGCGGCAGCAGCAGTCCAAGCCCTTGGCCGGGCTATTGGGGACGCATGTGAGAGCTCCAGGCCTTGATACGGCCCCTTCTGGAGTTTCCCCTGTCCCTGGCTGTGGGCCAGACAGGGTTGATGGTATCACAGCAGTGGTCCGAGCCCTTAGCCAGGAGAGCTCCCCGGGCCTGGATACGGCCTCTGTTTTGGAGACTCCCCTTCCTCGGCTCTGGGCCCATACAGGGTTAGATAGGAATGTCAAGCGGCGGTCCAGAGGCCCTTATCCGGGCCTGTCAGAACACTCCCTAGGGGTAAGTATGTCTCAGCTCCCAGGAGGAGGTCTCCCTTAAGGGCAGCAGGCGACAGCGTTTGGTGTTTCCCTGCAACGCCTGAAATTGAAACTGTTTGCCAGAAAGTGGAAGCATCCGGGGTCAGGCGTTGTTTTCCTACCAGACAGAACAGAACGACTTATTCTCTTCATCACCCTTTCCTGGAGGATCAGGGTTATAAGTGGTCGTGGTTCCCATCAGGGACACCCCAGTCCACCCGCTCATGTAGTCTATGGCCATCCCTGTCTCGGACGCGGTGTCCTTGATGACGGCACAGACAGGCGTCCTCACGGGTTGTTGTAAAGTCCGAACTTGGGGGCGCCGGGTAGCCCTGCACCCGCGCTTCTCCGCATTCAGGTCTTGCATTGGTCCTCGGTCGTCAAGTAGCGCGCTTTCAGGTCGGCTGGAAGCTCCACAGGAGTTGTGGAATCTCGCATCCCAGTTATCATAGGTTCTGCGGTCCCCGTAAAAAAAAGGTCTCACTGTTGTACCCCGGTTTAATATGCTAGAGCGTCGGCCAATGCAATAGGCCCGTTCGCCGTTCCTGGAGCTGAAGTTCTTTAGCCGGGTTGGCAGCCTCCAAGGCTTATTGGTTGCGCTTCCGCTCGCTTGCGGTAAGCATTTTTTGGGAGGCCACAAGGGTCGTAGTATGCTCCCCCCTCAGGCCCAGCCGGTGCAGTGGCATTCACGTAACGGTCTCGCAGAACGCGCAGGCGCCTTTTTGCCCAACTAGCGCTTGGTCGGAGCCGGCACCCACCCAAGAATCTTTTGGGGGTGGGGGCTTTTTCCTCCAAATTCCGGGGACTGGTAGGTTCAAGTGGATACCTGGATTCGCGGGTCCCATTCGGATTCGCTTTTTTTTTAGTTTCCCCCGAAGGGTTTTTCAGCTCCCCCGCGCCCGCACCTGGCGTCGGTTTCCTCTGGCAATCCGCACTCTCCTCGGCAAAGGGATTATGCCGGCCTCTGACCCTGAGAAAGGGGTCTTATTCAAATCCCTTTTAGGTTAGAAGGGCAGCTCACTAGGCCAATTGGCCCCTTAAAGAGCGAAACCCCCGGTGCTAGGCCCGGTTTCCACTGAGTCGCTCCGGTCATCGGTACCTCTGGGGACAGAGATTTTTTGTCAGGGGTGGGGACATGGGGTTGTTTTCCGTCCCTTGCCCAGGTCTATCACGTTTTCCTGATTTTTACAGTGGGCGCCCGACATTGCTCTGTCAGAGCTTGCTGTCCCGGCCTCGCAGCTGCACCAAGGGTCTTCATATAGCCCGCCCCCCTGTGACATCCTTCGCATCAGGGGATAGGTCCCCCCTCAAATCCCCCTTTTCCCCGGGGTCAGCATCGGGTCCCCTGGAGTTTGCGGCATTTGGGCGGATGGTTAAATTTTTCTAATCCTGGTCTGATTCCATCATTGGGGATGGAATTTCGGGGGATGATTTATTGTCACTCAGGTTCCAGAGGGTTTCTCCCGTCTGGAAGCACAGCATTAGTCGATCCCCTATCTCTGTATCGCCCCCCGGCAGTTCTTTGAGTTGCATGCGGGGTTTGGCAGCTTAGGACCGCCTCCGGGGGCTTTGTCCTTGTGCAGTCTTGCCGCTCCCTGCAGGGGGCAATCCTGCTCACACGGCAGGTCCCCAATGCCTTTTGGGTCGGGGCAATGCGTCTGCCATCCCAGGCTTGTCTCGACCTGGGCTGGGGGCCACCTTCCCGTTTTATTCAAGGAAGGTCATTTTGTCCACGCGAGGCGGGTCATCTCCACAGACCCCAGTGTTCCAGGGTGGGGCCCCGTTTCCGGGCTCCCGGGAAACGCGGGGTCTCTAGTCACTGGGGGAAGCAGTCTCGGGTCAATGTGCTGGAACCCCAAACTTGTCGTTAGGTGCTTTTATTGGGTTCCCCTCTCATCCGGGGACCCCGTTCGGGTTCGGGCCAACAATACCACATTTGGCAAAGTTTGAATCTTTAGGGTGTTCCAGAGGCCCGGGGAGTTCTCTCAGATAACTGCAAGGGTTTTTCGCTGGGAGTGCACGGTACCGCCCCGGTCGGGAATCCCCTTTCCAGGGGAAAACCAATTTGGCAATAAATTTTCAGAAGGCTTTGGGCCTTCCTTGCGGAGGTGAGGTACCGGGGAAAGTCGACATTTTTGCCCTCCCCGCCCCAAAACCCCCCTTTCCCGAGTTATGGGACAGGGCCCCGGAATCCCCATGGCCTGGCAGGGATTGCCGTCCTGCCCCGGGGCAGTTGGTCTGTCCCGTCTTTTTTAACCCGGGGCCCTTTCTTCCCCAGAGCTCAAGTGCCTTGAATCTGAAGGATACCAGCTGTGCCCTTCTCCTTAGGATTAGGGGCCCCAGGTCGGGGTACGGGGACCTCGGCCCGTTGGCAGCGGTCCTTGACCGTTTTCCTTTATGGCCCAGGCCTTCTGTCGCGGCCCCCCGCTCCAACCCCACTGTACCGCTGTTGCAATTTCATACCGGCTGTTGAGACTGCAACCCTAGAAAAACTGGTCTGTTGCCCAGAAACTTTCACCCCTGTAGGCTTGCCCAAGGTTGCCGTTTCTTGCGGTCAACGGGGGCTCGGGGTCCCCTCTCCCACTTGAAAGGGCGGTTCGTTCGGATCTGTGCACCAAGCTGGGTTCCGCTCCGTTAAGGTTTTTTTTTTTTCTATTGCAGGGGTCAGCGTTTTGGGCCCTCTGGTTTGTAGGGCCCCAACCGTTGGATACAATGCTTTTTTGGGAATAACAGTCTGCACCTTTTGGGGGCCCCCACGGGAGTCTCCCTTGTTTTCTTTTTGGGTGGCCATCAAATTCTACCCCAGGTGTTGGACGGGCAACTCTTTCCGGCCCCTGTTCTGGATCTGTGGAAGGACAAGGATACCTGTGTCTTTTTCCGTTACGTTTCCCAGGATGTTTTCGTTTTTATTCGTGAAGACCCAGTTCTGCCCTTTTTCCCCTCGTCCCCTATCTTTTAGGACGATTGTTACGTTGGGGAGGCTGGTCGGGCCGTTCGTTTTACCCCTCTGTTTTTGGGTCCTTTTTGGGCGCACAGCCCTCTTGGTCATTCCGGAGGGTCCCCTTTCAGGGGCCTGGCGTCCTCACCGCCGTTGCCACCGGATCTGGGCCATGTACAGGTCACGGCTGCTCCCCCCGAGCGGGTTTGGGGCCCCCCGGTTGGGTTGGGTTCAGGCCTCAGCTTTTGCAGATTTGCAAAGCGTCATCTGGGCTTTTGGCCCATACTTAAAATTCTACCCCAAATCATGCCGGGCCCCGGGTACTGCACCCCGGGCCCTAAGGGACTTCAGGGAGCGGGGCGATCCTGTCACTGCGATGAAGTTTCTAGTCGCCCACCTTTTGGGACGCTTTTGGACTTCCTGGTGCTTGGCCCCCAATGAATATTTGCAGAAAAATTTAGTTTTTTATTATCTAAAATCCCTTTTTTCGTCCAATTCATTGGGGGGCACAGGTCCCACCCCTTGGGCTTGTTTTTAGGGGTCGGGGTGTCTCTTTCCTCAGCCCGGCTTTTGGTAACCAAAGTCACCTGGGCCAGCAGGGGGGATATATTTCCCCGGGGCGGGCCCGAGCGTTTGGTCCCTAGTGTCCCCTCCGAAAGGGAAGGCCTTACCCCTGGTCTGTTCCCCCCCCAAAGAATTTGGGTGAGAAAGGGATTTTCAGTAAGTACAAAAAAACCATTTTTTTTAAAAAGCATTTTTGCATCTAGGGGAAAAGAAAAATTTTTTAGGGGTTTTTTATTCACATTTTTTTAACAAAATGCTTAACCACCTTGAAACGCCAACAGGCCTCAATGCATGGGGGCCTAAACTATTTTTACCTTTTTTTTGGGGATGTTCAGACCTCCCCCTACTTCAAGGACGAAGGCACCAGCTTCTAAGTCACGCACTGATTTAAAAACCTGTGAAGGTGGGTGGAGTGCAGAAAACCAAAATGGAGGCAGCCACTCCTCCAAACTCAAACTAGAAACAATATTTGGTTTTGCACATCCAAAAAACCTTTTTGAAAAAAAATGAACATAGGTGCAGCATACATACACATTCCAATATCAGTAGCACACTATCAACTAAAGAAACGATAAAAGGGGACATAGGAATTTTTGAAAAAGCATTTCTGCTACCTGGGATACAAAGATTTTTTTTCAAAAGGTTTTTTGGATGTGCAAAGCCATATATTGTTTCTAGCTTGTGTATGGAGGAGTGGCTGCCTCCATTTTGGTTTTCTGCACTCCACCCACCTTCACAGGTTTTTAAATCAGTGCAGTGTACTTAGAAGCTGGTGCCTTCACCTCCTGAAGTATGGAGGTCTGAACAGTCCCCAAAAGAGGTAGTAACCCAATAGTGTAGGACCCACCTGCCTTGAGGTCCTGTTGGCGTTTCGGAGGTGGCTTAAGCAGTTTTGATCAAAAATGTGAACTAAGAACCTCAAAAATTCCTATGTCCCCTTTGATAGTGCTTCAGTTTATAGTGTGCTGCTGATATTGGAATGTGTATGTTTGTTGCATCAAATGTCTGTTTAGTCATTCGAGGAAATGGCACCGTGGGTATCGTCACTAGCACTATGAGGCGCACACTAGATGTGGGGTTATTTGAGCAGCCAGTATATGGATTTCTGCAGGTCCCATTCAGATGATGTCCTTTTTGCACCGAATCTAACATATGTGAATGGACCCATCTGCAAGCTGGACAGAATAATACAATGTACTAAGTTATTCGCCATTACATGGGGGTCAGGTAGTATGTATGGTGTGCAGAGGTGAACTCATACCAACGTGTTATTTTGTTTTCTGCAGTCACCTGGAGAGAGAGGTTCATGACATTAATGGTCAGTTTTCCACTATTCAGCAGCAGATATGCTCTATAGACGGGGACCTCAGGAAAAATGAAAGTTTACTCCATCAGCACCATGAGAAAAAGAAAAGAATACAGGTAAGATCAGTCTTTCACCAGTCAGTAATATCGAGAAATCTTGCATCTCTACCACGTCAGGCTGAAAATTCCTAAATATTCTAGTATTTTTAGTATAGTGCTCCGTTACATATTTTTATGTATGTATGTATTTGTGTGTGTGTCTATATATACACTGCTGAAAAATCCCCCATCCTAGATCCCAATGAATGAGATATTCCAGTTGCAATTCTTTATTCATTACTTAGTGGAAATACTGCAAATTCTATATAAACAGAGGATTTAAACCAATATATCACTGCAAATTATAATCCCTGTTAAAACATAACTTTTACTAAACTATCTAAAATTATACAATCTAAACCCCTATGAATTACCACTACATACCTAGATGATACAGCATACTGTGTACTATCCGTCAGTGGAGTATTCGCCCCGATAAAGGGCGGCTCCACTTTTTTGACAGACAATATCACTATATACGTGTATAAACACCTTACATCCCAGCTATCCGGACGCGTTTCCCCCGTACAATTTTAGGGTTCATCAGGGGTACCCCTCTTATCCTGGGTGCCAGCATACCAAAGGAGCTGCGGGGAGTATCATTCTTATACCTGACAGCATCTAAGCTAAGTATCAGTCTCCCTACTTAATTTAAATAGGAGGTCTATGTGTTGAAGACAGGTTGTATATGCGTTGTATATAGCGTACTCTTATTCCACATGAGAAGAGTTTTATTGAAATCCCCTGATGAAACCTAAAATTATACGGGGAAACGGCGTCGGGATAGCTGGATGTAAGGTGTTTATCCCACGTATATAGTGATATTGTCTGTCATAAAAGCGGAGCCGTCCTTTATCGGGCGAATACTCCACTGACGGATAGTACACAGTATGCTGTATCATCTAGGTATGTAGTGGTAATTCATAGGGGTTTAGATTGTATAATTTTAGATAGTTTAGTAAAAGTTATGTTTTAACAGGGATTATAATTTGCAGTGATATATTCATTACATAGTGGATGCGTTGAGAACAATAAAACAAAAATAATCAATGTAAATCAAAATGAATCTCCCATGGAGACTGGATTTGGAAAGATGCTTAAAATCTAATTTTAGGCTGATCCAACTTCAGTGCTAATGCTTCAAGACTCAGTAATGTATGTGGCCTCCACGTGCCTGTATGACCTCCCTACAATGCATGGACATGCTCCTGATGAGGCAGTGGATGTTCTCCTGAGGGATCTCCTCCCAGACCTGGATTAAAGCATCAGACAACAACTGGACAGTCTGTGATGCATTGAGGCCTTGGTGGATGGATGAGATATGATGTCCCAGATGTGGTCGATTTGGATTCGGATCTGGGCAACGGGCAGGGGTGTCCATAGCATCAATGCCTTCGTCATGCAGGAACTGCTGACACACTTCAGCCACATAAGGTCTAGCATTTTCCTGCATCAGAAGGAGCCCAGGGCCAACACCACCTGCATGTGCTCTCACAATGGGTCTGACAATCTCATCCTGGTACCTAATGGCAGTCAGGGTACATCTGGCAGCACATGTAGGGCTGGGCGGCACTCCAAGAACATGCCTCCCCACTCTATTACTGACCCACTGTCAAACCGGTGATGCAGGAGGATGTTGCAGGCAACAGAACGTTCTCCACGCCGTCTCCAGACTCTGTCACGTACTCAGATGTGTAAAGAGCATAGGGTACCAATGTCAAATCTGCCAATTTTAATGTTGTCTGGCAAATGCCAGTCACCCTGCACGGTGTTGAGTTGTCAGCACAACACCAACTGGTGGACGTTCATATAATCTTCATAGAGTCTGTTTGTGAAGGTTTGAGCAGAGATGGATATTAGTGGCCTGCTGAAGGTCATTTTTCAGGGCTTGGGCACTGATCCTCCTTGCACAAAGAAGGTGGTAGCGGTCCTGCTGCTGGGTTGTTGCCCTCTTACGGCTTCCACCACGTCTCCGGGCGCGCTGGCCTCTGTCTCCGGGCGCGCTGTCCTATGTCTCCGGGCGCGCTGGCCTCTGTCTCCGGGCGCGCTGGCCTCTGTCTCCGGGCGCGCTGGCCTCTGTCTCCGGGCGCGCTGGCCTCTGTCTCCGGGCGCGCTGGCCTCTGTCTCCTGGCGCGCTGGCCTCTGTCTCCTGGCGCGCTGGCCTCTGTCTCCTGGCGCGCTGGCCTCTGTCTCCTGGCGCGCTGGCCTCTGTCTCCGGGCGCGCTGGCCTCTGTCTCCGGGTATCTGCTCTATTCTCTGGACACTGTGCAGCTAGACACAGCTAACCTTCTTGCCCCAACTTGAAGTGATGTGCCATCCTGGATGAGCTGCACTACCTGAGTAACTTCTGTGGGGGAGGGGGAGAAGGAGTTAGGGATACTTGGCTTTTGGTTGAAATTTCAGGATGAACATAAAATTTCTTCATTTTTTTTTTTTTAATGAGATCATTTCCAACTGTTCAATGTTTCAGTACTTTTTGCTGATATCTATCTTAATGGCAAAATTAACAACCAGTGACTGATCCCTGGATCGCCCAATAAAATTAGGGGATCAATTTGAATTGAGATTTAAACAGTCCTCCTCACCAGGCATGTTTAAGGGAGGTGAGAGGCAGCCAAGTGTCACGTCAGACCATTCATAACCATTTACATCAGCATGGTCTGCGTGCTAGACGACCTTAAAGTGTACCTGACCTGGCGGATGCATCGCGTTCTTCTTGACGTCTCCAGCAACATTGGCGGCCATCATTTGTACTCACTACTCAGAGTGATCGACTTCCATCACTGAACAGCACTGAGGATCACCAGTCGCTTGTCTAGTATAGATGAGCCCTGGCCTATGCAGACCACACTGTACGTGGTTACAAGTGGTCTGATGTGACACTTGGTTGCCTCTCACCTCCCTTAAGGGGTTTTGCCACAAAATGAGTTTGTCTGCTCAGAAGAGAAGATAAACAAACAGGCAGCCTCACGGAGGAGAGGGAGGGAGAGGGGCGGAGAGAGAGCCAGGAAGCAGGGAGCGTGTGCAATGTTTACTCAAATAATGACATTACAACCAGTGGATTTTCTATACAAAAGAACAGGATCTTTCTCCACAGTCCCTAGCGAGCTTCTTCATGTTCCCTGTCATCAGATAAGAAGTGCAAACATGCAAGCGCCCCCAAATCAGCACCTGTCAGCTCCTCTGGTCCTGTCTAATGTAAACTTTCAGGAAACTAAGGGCTTCTGATTAAGCCTGTAGCTTTTACAGGCTTCGCTTTTTATAATCGCATATATTTAGAAAAGTGATTAAATACCCATTTTGGAGGATCCCAGGTCGACATTGCATCGTGGCAAAACCCCTTTAAACGTGCCTGGAGTTGTGTGGGATTCAACATCCGGTTCCACAGGGCAATGTCTACAATGAAGCGGTCATCAGTGTGTTAGCGAAGAACACTTCTTTTTCTCCAGCTCCTTTTTTTTAAAATAAATAACTCTTTATTTCATCAGATTAAAATTCCATAGTTCACACAAAATATATGTATGTCATATGCTGACGTGTTTCGGGCATTCTGAGCTCTTAGTTGTAGCATGCCATCTCCCACCAAGGCAGACATTTATATACAGTGTGTCCTGAAAGAAGGCTTCCTAAGCCTGGGGCTACTATTGGTCCCTGAGGCTGACTGCTTAGATATTCCCCAGGCTCCATCAGGCATGAGGAATCCTGGTGACCCGATTAGGCCGCTGTCAGATTGTGACAATCAAAGGGTTAAACATTGGGTATCGGCCCCCGACGTTCACAGACTGCTCTAGGAACAGAGATATTCACTACAGCTGCATTCTTAGAGCAGTGCAAAGTCTTTTGGCGTCACTGCAGACAGAAGACGCGCCGCCTGCCATCAAAAGATGATGGGTGGGCGTTAAAGGGTTAAGGTTTTGGGGTATGTTCATACGACGTTCTGGATCCATTTTTTACCAGAAGAGAAACTGCATCCAAAAAACATATCCAAAAACGCAGATGCTTTTTGGATGCGTCTAGCACGCGTTTTGCATGCGTTTTTGGATGCTTTTTCTTTCAGATCAATTAAACTCTATTCATTTAACCTATCCATGACCAAATGCACCCTTTTGACCTTATGTCAATCATAAACTACACACCTTTATCTAATAATATGATTGAAATAAACCTGTCACCACAATTTTTTTTTTAAATTAATCTATAGCTTCCCAAACCCACCCCATTTTAAAAAAACCAACTAATTATTAAAAAATTATCAATAATTAAGTAGCAATAATTAATTACAAATAACTAATAATAATTACTTTATTATCAATTAATTATTCATTTTCAACGAAGTAATAACTACTAATCAATAATGTAGTAATTATTAATAATGCATAATACATTAATAATCATAATTCACTATTAAAAATAAATTTATAAATTAATAAAAATAATTTTTTTTTAATTTTATATAGTCACAGACTCAAAACAGCATTTTCATTTTTTAAACCAATGCTTTTTTGATGCGCTTTTCGTAAAAAGCGCATCCAAAATGTAACCCCCAAAATATGTTGCGCTTTTGGATGCGGTTTGGCCTCCCCAAAAACGCACTCCATTGTTTTCCCATGGGGATTTTCCTTTCGTAAAACGAAGTAAATTGACAGGGCAACTCTTAAAACGATCCGAAAGGTGCATCGAAAGACGCAAGTAAACACGCAGCACGTCCTTCGTCTGAACGGGTTTTCGTGTTTTTCTTTAAACCAATGTGAAAAAAACTGCACATTTTTAATACGTTTTTTGGGGCCCTTTTGCGTTTGAAAAAAGGGTCCAAAAAAAGGGTTGAAAAACTTGTGTGAACATCCCCCTTTACAGACATTAGCTGGAGATTCTGTGTTGTGAAATTTGTTACTAAGTTTCCGTGTAATAACCGCAGGTTGCAGAACTTTTTATTTGCATAAAACTGAAAAATTCGGATTTGAGCGTTATTTTATAAATATTCCACATCAATGACAATCTGATTTTTTTTTGTGTGTGTCTCCCATGTAGGTCCAGATAAGAGAAACGAATGCTCGGATTATAGAACTGGAGAATGTGGAGGAACAGCCATCTATTGACATAGCCACATTGGTAACGTTTTCCTTTTCTGTACTTCGTCTTCCATCCGTAATGGTTTATCACATGCTCAGAATGCATTGTGGCAGATATATGAATACTATTTAGACTGTGTAGTCTGAATTTAGCCTTTCTTAGTTTAGGCCACTGTTTGCAGTGAAGTTTTGCAGCACGGTGTCATATATTAAAGAGGAAGAACCCTGTACATAGTTTTCTGCACCCTCCTGCTCGAGAGGCAGCACTAGCTGAGTGTCAGACCTGGCTGTTTCCAGCGCTGTGTGCCGTATTGTGTAAGGGGATGCTGTAGTTTTCGTGTATTTAAATGCTCCAAAATCTCAGTTTTCAGCCAGAAGAGTCATTCGAAGAGTCCTTCAGAGTGTCAGTTTTTTTCAAACCCCGCCCACCTGAGGCTTTGCCCCGCCCCCTCAACTGAAAAAAAACTATTCACTTTGAATAGGGTAGAAAACATGTGAATAACTCAGTGGGGGGGGGGGGGGGGGGGTGGGGGTTCAGCTTTTGTTGGGTGGAGCTTAACACTGCTTTTGAATAAGATTTGAGGGCGTAAATGCTTAAAAAACTGCTGCATCTGTACAGAATAAGGGACCAGCGCTGGGGAACAGCAGGTCTGACACTAGTTTGTGCTGCCCTCAGCAAGGGGGGCATAATCTATGTGACAGGTTCCCTTTAAGTCATCCCCATTAAGCTGAACCAGTTTTGGTCTAAAAACTGTCTAAAATACATAATAAATGTGAAGCATGTACACCAGTGTTTTGGTGAAAATTGCATCAGAATTCTGCCGCAATTACCACTGCAAATCTGCCCTATTGTATGTGTCAGGGATCCCGGAATCAAAGGATACTCATAAGTAATAAGAGCACCACAATGTGGATGTATAGTTACTTTCATCTTTTTATACACATTGGTAGCAGGAAAAAAAAAATCCTGCCGTTCTGTTTTTACAGCTTATGTGCAGATTGTGCATTTCCATGTTAGAGGGGCATTCCCGTCAGACTTTGGGCCCCACACTTCTCTGGAATTGACCCCATATGTTTTAGCTTAGTATAGAAAGCCGGTCGCGCTTGTGCACCACTCTCCATTCTGTTCCGTAATAGTTCCTATTGTCGCTGAATACAACGCTCACCAGTGCTAAGAGCTTTCATAGAACACAATGGAGAGTCGTGTACAAGCGCAACCAGCTCTCCATTGTGAGACAGTACTTTTAGGGGCCAGTTTCCAAGATAGGTGCGGGTTCCAGTATGGCATCAAAGTCTATGGTGGAAACGCTCTTTTAAGAGACAACAAACTTGCAGCCTGATCTTGTAGTCATATGCCCTTCTATCTGTCCCCTGTTTATAACTAACCTACCAAATGTACAACAGCACAAAATAGGAGACAAATGGAATGCACTATACAGAGTGCGGCCTGTTCCCATAGACATACACCGGAGCTGTTAAAACAAAATGCTGCTATTTATTTTTTTTGAAGACCTATTGTAGAGTTTATTTCATATGTTAGATTTATTAGGCCAATAACAGCTATGGTCACCTTTCCAACCAAGTTTCTTATATTTTGGCAGAACACTAGAAGTGTAAGCCTATAATTCATATAATGACTGCAAAGTATCCAAAATTACGCAAAGTATAATGATTTATTAATCCCTTAACGATGCATGACGTGAATATACATCATGGTGCAGGCAAGGTTCTATGTAGCCAGATTACTCAATAATCCTGCTATATAGAAGGCTGGTGTCAGTTGCCAATTACAGTTTACACCTGCTGGTAACAGCAGGGAATGGAGCTGGCTCCATTCCCTGCTGCTTAACCCCTTAGACGCTGTGGCGATCGCGGTGTCTAAATGAAGGAAAAACTGTGTCGCAGGGAACTGATCCGTTAACATAGCGGTTGGAATCCTTGTGAAACCGCCTTGTAAAGGCTTCCCATTAACAGGCCTTGTCTCCCTCATGAGGTAAGCGATTAAAACCGCCATCTTTGAACACCCTTCTACGTTGTTTATACATGACACCATTAAAAAGTCCATCTTGTCCCGCAAAATAAGCTATCATGTGTCTGTGTAGAAGGAAAAATTAAAAAATGTGTGGCTCCGGGAAGGCAGCGAGGACAAAACGAATGTAACAAAATAAAAAATAAAAAAGCTTGGTCCTTAAAGGGTTAAACAACAAGTATCAAATACAGGAAGTCCCCGGGTCATAAACGGGATAGGGACTGTAGGTTTGTTCCTTAAGTTGCATTTGTTTGCAAGTCGGAACAGGTATTATATTAAATTGTAACTCTCCAGCACCAAAAGGTTATTTTTTAATTTTTTTTAGTTTATGGTAATAGTGCAGGGAAGGGTTTGTACTTTGTTTTTGCTGTCCGTACCCTGTTAAGGAAGTTCTAACGTTATGTGCTGCTGTGGCATGCTGGAACTTGTCCGTTCTCACAGATACTATATTGCATGTGGAACATTGGAATTACCCAGCATGCCCCATAAGTCTCTGTTTGAAACGAGGGGACAGATGCAAGTCGGAACAGTGTAAGTCGGGGACTGCCTGTAATTGAAAGGTTACACACAAAACAGCCAATTGAAAACAAGAAGACACAAATTGGTGCTCTACTACCATGAAAAGTGTGTATAGATAAATAATGGACTGAAAAAAATCATTCATAAAATTTATATTCAAAGTACAAGAATCAAATAATTACTGATCCATAATACAAAAAAAGTACAAAGTGAGATGTCCAACTTTCATGAATGTTTGTGGCCAAAGAAAAAAATGCTCTACATAGGAAAAAAGGAAAATATACATGTTTAAAGGGACACTAAATCCTTAATATTTTCTCGATTTACTCTATGGATGAGTATGACCTATTAGATGGTAGGAGAGCAGACATTTTAGGCTGGGAAAGGCCACTTTTAGTGTTGAGCCTCTTGAGAAATCTGATGCTGGCCAAATGTCCATTGGGGTTGTCCTGGTAGCATTCAGTACCACTTTTCCCATCCTTTCCTACTGTATATCTGGTATGCTCACTATTGCACTTGAATCCTTTTTTCATACTATGAAGTCCATCTTGTATTATTCCTTCATGAATCTTCTTCTGGACACTGATGTTTTCCCCTCTTATTTGTTACAGGAGGGTGAAGTGCAAGAAAACAAGAAGAGAATTGAACATGTTAAAGAGAAAATGGAGAAGGCCAAGTTGGAAATGGAGGAGAATAAATCTCTGTTATCGGAGTCTGAACGGCAGTATGATGACATTAAAATTAGGATCAACTCTGTGTCCGAGATAGCTGAACCAGTGAAGGTGGGTTAGGTGTTTACCAATCAGTAATGTCTTCACCAGAAACCCCATGTGAAATCCCACAGTGAGGGTTGCATCATATGGTAACTAGAGATGTTGCATGTTATAGACCAGGGGTCATACACTCAGCTGGGTAAATGGGCCACACATAGAAAAAATTTGAAGTTGAAGGCCAACATCTCTTTCAAATTCAATCAATACAAAATTATTGGTTTTTTACGCACACGAGAGTGCAGTGCTAAATATATGTACTCGCTTTTTTTCTCATTTTTTATGTGGTAAGCATTCATAATGGGAAAATGGTGGTGTTTTTTTTTTTTTTTTTTTACTTGCACGATTGTATTCTTCCAGCTATCAGTCAGCCTGTAACAGCCGGCCCCCATTCAGGCATATGTCACAGACAGACCAGAGGCCATTGTTAAGCATCTGGTTGTCATAACAGCCATTTCCAATCTGTGATTGCTCAGCAGAGTGCTAATGGAGGACACCGGAAGCCCCCTCCCTTTGTCAAATGACTTGCATGCCTCATGTCGCTATTGCCTGCAGCATCTAATGGGTTATATGGCCATGACCAGCCACGTTCCTCCATTGGCTGGCCTGCTCTCTCTGCTGTCCCCTGGCTGTCTTAGAAGCTCCAGTGCACTCACAGACCACAGATAAGAGCCCCAGGGGCCTCCTGAAGTCTGCGTGCTTTATATCCTTGTTATAGATCTTGTAACACAGGGGTGTCAGATTTTAGTAAACATACTAAAATTAAAATCGTGCTATGTTACCACTGCGTCTTGGATACGTTCTTGCAATACGTAAAACGAATTGCATTAAACGCATCCAAAAACTTGCCACAAAGTGTGGTAAGTTTTTGGATGCGTTTTCTGGACTGCCAAAAGGTATCCCTCGTCTCCTGAGACTTTGAGGCAGTGACCGCTTTATGAGTAATTTTAACCCCTCGATCATTGTGAGGTAGAAAATTTTTTATTTAGTTCTTCTTCCCAAGAGCTTCAGTAAGAGGGGACCGGGGATGAATGGGAGGAACATCATTCCCTATAAGTAGAGGAAATAGCGCATCTCGGTGGAGTATTGAGAAGGCAATTGCTCAAATGGAGTTATAAGTTAAAGGTCTACAAAATAGTGGCGATTCTAATAGAATTAAAGTGGTAAAGCTGGAGAGCGAGTTAATTTTGGACGAGAGGGATAGAAAGGGAGGAAGATCCAACCTAGATATAATACTTTTAAAACGTAGCGGTTTAGTCTGCCCAAAAAAGAACTGGGAGATAGTGCAGGGGGAAAAGCAGGGTTGTGAGAAATTGGCAAGGTACAGTCCGTTTTGTGAGAAAGATGTACCATTTACCATACCATATAATGTACCAAGAATCCCCAAAAAATATATCTTTTTAAGGTGGAATGTAAAATAAGATGTAATTACGCCATTCTCGGTGTGATTTGGTTTCTTGGCGTTGACTGTGCAGTATAAATTACATATTATCTTTATTCTGCAAGTCGCTAATATTCCAGCAAAGGCAACCTTTCAGAGTAGTTTTCTAAAACTTTTTTTTTATTGTTTTTAAATTTACTTTGCAGCACCATTTTTTTTAGATCAATATTTTGTTTTATATATGTATCTTTGCATCTGCTAGGGTTCACTTTGTGCGGACTGAAGTCTAGTTTATCTTGGTTCGATGGAATACATGAAAAATTTTTTTTTTTTTTTTTGTAACTTCCTATAATTTTTTGGGGAGGCAAAGTGACCAATTTTTTTTTTTTTCTCCTATGTTCACAGTACAGGATAAATAATGTATTGTTTTAATAGATCTGACTTTTGAGGATGCAGCAATGCTGGTTGTGTATATTGGAAATATCTGCCACCTCGGCTGTTTAATTCAGTTACCACTATTGTCCCCGTGGCTGGGTACAAGGCTGCAAAACACAAAAAACTCACAGAAAAACAAAATACCACCCAAACCACATTCTGGATTCCCTGAAGACCCCCTGTAACATCATGGGGAGAAATGCGTCCGGATGAAGTGGCATTACCTTATGTAAACAGTACATTTATCCTTCTTAGCCTTGTGATCTATTTACTCCTCATGTAGAATCAGGGTTTGGATATAGGGTGAGTCATCGTCATTTGGGGCCGCCCCTTTTGGGACGATAACTCCACAATCACCTTAGGTATTAGTGCAGGGTAAGTTTAGGTTCTCTGCAGCTGGATTATGAGCATCTAATCGTGAGTAAAATAATCTATTGCTAAATTTGTTATGTCTAGCTAATATACCCTTAATGAGGAGTTTTTTTAGAGGTTAATTTATATTTTTGGTGCTCCTGTTATTGAATATACACCTCGGCTGTTTATCAATTAGGTGCTGTTTACTAAATGATTAAAAAATGGTGCTGTGGTCTGTTGTGGCCCCTAGTTGCAAGGTGCCAGGCTTAAAGGCCTTCATTAGGCTGTCAGCTAAAATGTCAGGCCTAGAGGCCTTCTACACCCCCAAAACTTTGCACGTGGGGCACTTCAGGTGCTGCAACAGACTGTGGCACTATTTCCTATTTAGTTGTTGCAGTCACTTTTTAGCGCAAATTTTAGTGGTTTTTTAAGTACCCTTTGACAGATTTACCCGGGTCACTTGCACGGGGTTTCTCCGAAAATAAAAACCCGCCCCCTGGGGGGTGAAGGGGGTCAGCAAATTTTAGGCACACCATACCAAGCCAATATCTGACTACATTCCCAGTACGTGCCAGCTATTAAATACGGTTAGATCTGCACCTCAATTAATATGCATTTCCCACAGGTTTTTTATGGGTGAGTCAAAATTTGCGTAACGCTGTATTTGGTAACCTTTCTTTTAGTGGCAGTTTAAAAGAATTTGGACTTTTCAGGCATATCAACAGGACAGTTGATTCACGTGATTGTTCAGAATAAGCTTTGTGTGCACATATGAGAAATAGCAGTGTTCTGGCCTTTATTTGCATTCTGTAGTTTTCACTAGTTCCCCATGATCTTGACAGGCTCCATCTCTTATTTTTAGCTTTTTTTTTAATCTGTTTGCAGTGGGGGGGATGCTCTAAATGCTCCCCCACCACAGCCTTCATAGAGAAAAGGAGACCCTGCTTCCCGAATCTTTCTCATAAAAGGAGCAGATTTATGCTCGCTTTATCATGATGTTTTGTTTTAAACGTGGGGTGAAAGAGAGCACGTTCTAGAAGCAACTGCCTATTTTTTCTATGATACTTTTACTGTCCCCCTCCCATCTCCATAGCTGACTACAGGCAGCACTTACAATTCTGAGCCCTCAGTGAAGTGATGATCTTTATCTTTTCCTCTGTGAAGACTGATTTAACCACTGAATTGATGGAGTTGAAGGAGAAAGAGAGAAGTCTTTAAAGGGGTCTTCTGGAAGTCCAAAAAGCTTATTTGACTGTCGGGGCATGATAAAAAAAAAATTGAAGAAAAGAATCCTACCCGCTGCCTAGAGGCTCCCATTGCATCCCGGCGGCCGTCACGTTAATCTCGGCTGTAGCTGTAAACGGTCATCGTGACAGGTGCAGCCAATCACGGGCAACAGTGGTCACGTGCAGGGGACGGCCACTGGGACGGAAGGGAGGCGAGTATGATCCTTTTCTTCTAATTTTCATCATGCCCCCGAAGGACAAATGAACTTTTTGGAAAACCCCAAAAACCCCTTTAAGAGGAAAGGTGTAAAAATTTACAAAATTTGCTACCAACTTGACTATTTGTAAAAAGGGATTAGAAAAAAAAAGTTGAAACAATGATTAAAACCATTCCGAATATTTGGACTATGAGAACTGTCTGCTGTCTTTTCAGGTATAATAGTGCTGATGTGTATTTACTGTTCTATGAAGTTTTAGGAGACTGGTAGTAAGAGTACTTGTACCTTCCCAATATTAGAGATACTTAAAGAGGTTTTGCCACGAAGTGAGTTCCTTACCTCTTATCTGCTCAGTAGAAGAAATATAAACAAAGCATTCTGAGTCATGAAACTGCTTCAAAGGGGTGATACTGAAGGGGTGAGCAGAGATTGAGGAAGAAGGGAGCGTCTGAAAAGTTTTACTCAATAATTACATTACCACCAGTGGAATTATCCAATACAGCAGACAACCTCAAACACTGACTTTCTCCCCAGCCCCTTGCAAGCTCCATGTTCCCAGTCATCAGACAAGAATATCAAGCACGGCCAGATCAGCTGTCCGTGACCTGGACGAGTCAATGTAAACTTTCAGGAAACTAAGGGTGACAGAGCAATGCTCTAGCATCTCACAGCTTCAACTTTTTGTAATCGCATATATTTAGAAAAGTGAATAAACCCCCAATTTTAGGAACCCAATACAAACATAACATCGGGCCAAACCCCTAAACCGCCAACACTACCTAGTGCGAAATCCATAACGACCAGGTGGTTTGGGGGTTCACGCACCTGGGACAGATGGTGATACGTCCTGAGGATCGCGCGAACTCAAAAGCAGTTTTGCGCCGATCGAGCGGGGTGACAGCTGTAAAATACATCTGTACATCCCGCAGCGTCGGCCCGACCCCTGGATTCGCTCGGGGGGGGTGGGGCGAATAACCCCTGAATTATCGCGACGATCGGGTCGCATAACTAATGGGAGACGCATGAGGAGATCGCACCTCCTGCGTCTCTGTCGGCGTGCAGCAGCGCACGATCGTGCGATCCGTGCAGCTCCAGCCCCACTGACAGACAGCAGTAGGGCAGAGAAAGCCTTCCGGGTTGTCTGTGACGTCACGTGACTCCCGGCCGTGCCCTGTGGCATGGCCCGTCATCGTGAATGACAGTATGTCATAGGAACCAGTGCACATCAACCAAGCAATGATACTGATTCCTATTGAAAGAGAGATCTAAAGATCTCTCATTCAAAAACCCCTATAGGGAAAAGTAAAATAAAAATGTGAAAAAGTGAAAAAAAGTAAAAAAAAAGGTGAAAAACAAGTAAAACACAAACACGAAAAAAAAAAATAAAAATACGTACACCTCCCTTTTTCCCCTTTACAACGCCAATCGCCCCAAAAAAGAGCACAAATAAAGTACCCCTATTTGGAATATCGTCCGCGTGCGTAACGACCTGCCCTATAAATCTGTCAGTTAATTAACCTTTACGGTGAACGCCGTAAAAAAAAAACAATCACGAGAATTAAGATTAAAGTTCATCCCGCAGCACATAAAATGGAATCATAAGCGAACAAACTCCTAAAATTGTCCAAAGATGTACCAATAAAAACGTAAGTTCATCCCGCAAAAAAAAATCCATAAACAGCACAGTATACGAAAAATAAAAAAAGTATAGCACACAGAAATAAAGCTATGCAAAATTTGTTTTACACACTAAAAACACTTTTTATTTTTTATAACAGTGCTTCAACATAAAAAAAAAACATAAAAAATAGGGTATCACCATAAATCGCAGCGACCCAAAGAGTAAAAGCTAACTTATCACGAATACTCACTGTGACCCTGTTATAAAAACAAAAATAAAAAACACTACAAGTATTGCAGTATATTCTTCACGCCAGGCCCTCCAAAAAATGGATTTTAAAAGCTATCAAAAGCCTTGTCCCCCCAACAAGTTACTAATAAAAACGTCAACTCATCTCGCAAAAAACAATCCCTACACAGCACCAAGCACAGAAAAATTTTAAAAGTTAAGTGCTCTCAGACAATGGCGATGCAAAAACGAACTTTTCCATGTTTGAATAAAAGTGTATTTTATTGTATAAAAGCAGTAAACAAAAAAAAAGATACAAATTGGGTATCGGTGTAATCTAATGACCTGCTGATTAAAGCAACCAAGTCAACAAATACCGTAACAGTTACCGCTAATTAAAAAATAAAATTAAAACACTACCCCCAATATTTGCTGAGTATTTTGTTCAAAACATCTCAGAAAAACCTTAAAAAAAAGTGAACAAAGCATCATATAGCACCGCAATAATGGTACAATGAAAAACTTCAACTCATCCCGCAAAAAACAATGCCCAATACAACAGCTCTGCACAAAGCAAAAATAAAAAATTATGGCTGTCAGAATAGACAACGAAAAAACGCAATTTTTTTATAGACATAATACTACGTGTAAAAGTAAAAAAACAGAAAAAACTATATAACAACAATATCATTGAATTGTACCGACTCCCATAGTAAAGTATCACATCATTTACACTGTACTGTGAATGCTTGGGAAAATTGAAACTCAAAAACAATTACCGAACTGCGTTTTACCCCCCCATTTACATTGCCCAATGCAAAACAAAAAACTATCGAACACCTGTGCAATCCAAAATCACAGTACACCCCTAGATGAGATCCCAGAAGTGGTGTTGAATCCAAAATGGTGCTACTTCTGGAAGGTTTCGCCTGTTTCTGCAACTTTGGGGGCATTGCAGATGCGACATGGCCCCACCAATATCTGTGCGCCACAAGCAAAAATGCGCTCCCTCACCTTATACGCCCTGCCATGCGCCCAAACAGCAGTTTACACCCACATGTAGGGTATTGCCGAACTTGGAAGAAATTGCTTAACAAAGTAAAGGTTCCCTTTTTTCCAGATTCCATGTATATAAGAACGTCTTTAAAGCTAAAATTGCAGATATTAAAACAATATTTTTTTTTAATTTTCACAGCCTTCTGCAAAAAAAAAATTTGTAGAATCACCTGTGGGGTCCTATATACTCAATGCACCCCTGGAAAAAATTCCTTAGGGGATTAGTTTCCAATATGTGGTCTATATAGGGGAGTTTAGTTAAGTTTTACACCTTAGGGTGTCCCAAAACATGAAAGGCGCCTCAAAAAATTCGATTGAGAAATGAGACCCCAGAGTAAAAGTATGTGCTCCTCCTAATCTTGGGCTTATGGGTGGATCCAAATAATGCAACTATGGCCCACATAATGGGATATCTCCAAAAATGGGGACCAGACCTGGGGGAATTGATATTAATTTGCATTACCAAGTCACATATACCTGAAAACCAGAGAATAATGGATAAATATTCGAAAAACTGCAAAAAAAGTGAAATTTTGAAATTTCACCTCCACTTTGCTTTAATTTCCTGTGAAATATCTGAAGGTTATGAAAACTTCCTAAATCAGATGAAAATCCGTAACGGGATCTAGAAACTCAGATGGCGTCACATATGGGGTAACAAACATGCAGGCCCCTCAAAGCCACTGACAGAACAGGATTGGACCCTAAAAAAATGTAATAATGCAAATAATTCTGGAAACTGTGAGAAATTACTACAAATTATCTAAGCCCACTAATGTCGTTAAAAAAAAAGACATAAAAAAAATGATTCCAACCTATAGAGGACAAATGGTAGATGCTAGTTTATATCACTATTTTTGAGTGAATATTAACTGTCATGCACGCAGAAATTTTGCAACTATCAAAATCTGCAAAATTTTTCCAAATTTTTCATTAAATTTTTGATATTTTCCACAACAAACCAGGATTGTATGGATAAAAAAGTTCTTACTAACATAAAGCACAATGTGTCACGATGAAAACAATCTCTGAATCACAAGAATATGTTAAAGTGTCAAGAAAGTTTATACCGCACATAAATTGACACGTCAGATTTCAAAAATAGGGCTGAGACAGGAAGTCAAAACATGCTGGTCCTTAAGGGTTAAAACAGAAGGGGAACCTACCCTTTCACAGCAAAAAAACTCTTTTTTTTTTTTAACTCCTTAGAATATTGATTTACTATTGAGGCCGCAAGTCGCAAAGAATAGCTAATCCTTTCATTCTCCTGTTTCAGGATGATCTCCACAAAGTGGACCAAGAAGTGGAGAATTGTAAGCGTCATAAGAAGCATTATGAGGAGAAGCTTAAGGAGCATTTGAATATGATTAATGAAGCAAAAAGACGAATTGAATTCCAAAGAGAAAGACTTAGAGGTAAAGTGGTAAGAAGTGTAGTGAAGAGGTGATAAACATAATAAGCTGTGTGTTTGACTGTGCAAGGTGACACTCCTTGTATTCAGCCGCACCATAGCTCAGTGGTTGCCACACACCAAAAAACACCATACTAATAGGTTAGGCTGCTTCATTAGAAATTGGCTTGTAAGATATTGATTGAGAGCTCTTTGTGCACATGCATATGATATCTGCAACTGCTTATATGGCAATTACAAATAAGCTAGTGCATCTCCAGATTTCCAAGCAGAGATACTGAAGGATCCCTTTACTAAAACGAACATGCCAGATGACGGAACCGGCCATCTGTGAATACTGGTGTCCCTAGTGAAATAATTCCTAGGGCATCTTTTTGTATAATTCTGTGTTTTGCTGGTCCTCTCTTTCCCCTCCTAGAAATGTAATACTACATAGTCAGCTGGGTGTTACCGTTCCTATTGTCAAAGGGGTTGTGTCCATGCACAGCCCTGACTGGGCAATGTCTGACTGTGCAGGGCACATCCCCAGAATGTAACACCCATCTGACATTTTAGTAATACGTTTCTAAGAGGAATAACAGATGGCATTGAGGTGTAAGTAAAGGTGTTCCAGAATTCTTACAGTACAGTGAATACAATTATGTCCTAAAAATAGACTGGGACAGCCACAGGTCCTCTTAGACTAAATTGTTTGCCGGCATTACGAAAAATGGTATCTTAGGCTTTGTTTACCTCGGTGTTCTCATTTCCGTCGCAGAAGCAGAAAAGCGAAAATGACAGTGTGCTGGATGGGTCACATTAATGGCGCCTAACAGACACCATTGTGTGAAGCCCATTGGGTTATATCTTGGTGTCTGAAAGACTGGATTTACATTATAGTATTTACTACATTGCAGGTATCTGTTGGGGCATTGGGATGCATAAAGGTACCCCAACGGATACCGCAATGTAGTTGCTGCAACCTGTTAGAGGTGATAAAAGTAAATGTAGTCCTATGTGGACTTGGTTTGCTGTATTTGTCGACGGTATACATTTTCTGTGCGGGACCCAACAGCGCAGTCAGCACACTTTTGAGTCCGGCAGAGAAAGCGTATAATGGAGGGAAATAGAGCAGACACAGATTACATAGGACCTACTTTTTGCGCAACCACGCTGTTAAACGTAATGTTGATGAAATTTTCACCGATTCCCTTATTTATACCTTCAGATAGTAATACCGTTGTTTGACAAGAAGAATAGCAATGTATACTTTACTATTCTTGCCATCAAATGTCACCAAATCTGGTGTGAAACCCAGTGAACTCCATTATAAACCTCCAGTGCACATGTAGGCAGACTATTCTATTTAAAAATATTTTCACGCCAATATCATTGGGGGACACAGGACCTTGGGTATAAGCCCTTGTCCTAGAAGGCAGACACTTGGTGGACCAAACATGTTGGGCCCGCCTAGATGGACTATACCCCTGCTGCTGACGCCAGGCTTATCAGGTCCACAGGAAGCAGATGCACGCCGCAGGTCTGCCGAGTTTATTTTTTGTTTGCTTGCAGGTGGGCCTGGCTCTTATCAGGGGGATCGTCGGCGCGTATTTTCACCGTGACGTTGTCCCCCCTGAGGGCATCAGGAAACCAGTCACTTCTTTAGCTGGCTGATCTTCACTATGCTCTGTCGTCCCCGTTCCTCACCTGCCACCTCTGCAGCCCCTTTTTTCGAACTCCGGTAGCCTCACCTTTGGGTGCATGGTACCGAAGGGGTGATGCTGCGACGCCCGAATACTTTGGATAGGTAAGTACCCCATCTCTCTCCATTTTGGAGTAGTCGGGGGGGTTTCCATTTCTTTCATGAAGTTGGTGGGCCTCAGGAATTCCATTTTCCTGCGGCCCCCAAGTAGCGGTTATTCCGGCTCCGCTGTGGGACCGCATGTCCAGGCATGGTACTGTCTGGTGTGGGCGGGAGGGGGGAGGGGTAGGATGATTCTTCCCAGGGACTTTGGGCAATGCTTAACTGCCTTGCAGGGCTCCAGAGATGTTCCGGCAGTCGGGGCCATGCATGGGCTGCGATTTTAAAATTTAGTCCCTGGCTTCTGAAGGACTAGGCTGCACCTTTTCTGGGCTTGTTCCGCCCCGGGGACCGATCATTTGGTTCTGGGCCCCTCCCAAGATGGGATAGGACATCAAGCAATAAACTTACTTGCGGTTAGCCCATTGCCCTTTGCGTAGCTCCTCAGTTATCCGCCACGGAGCCCAACCCCGCCTGTCGTGGCCCTGGAATTGGCTAGGTCTCTCTCGCTAGCAGTGTGTGACCTGTCCAGACTGTCCCAGGTTATGGCTTCAGCCATAGAGCGTATACCGCCTCTGCTTGCAGTCCAGCCTAGCACCTCCCAGAGCCCTACGCCAGGCACGTCCCGTACGGAGGGTGCGAGTAAGAGGTTTAAAGTTCTTTCTTCCTCATGACCAGCTGAGCTCTCTCCAGACAGACAGTAAAAGGAGGTAGAAGCTCCATGCCTGGATACAGCTTCTGCTTGGGACTTGTCTGATTCTGACTCTGAGCAAGACCGAGATGACAGAATGGCAGCTTCGGTGCAAGCCCTTATCCGGGCTGTTAGAGACTCCCATCATGTTAGAGATGAGGATGTCTCGGCCTCCCAAGAGGAGGTTTTGTTTAAACGCAGAAGGCAGCAGCGTTTGGTGTTTCCTACACACCCACAGTTTGAGGACCTGGTGGCCATTAAGTGGAAATATCCTGACAGTTGTTTGTTTGTTTTCTACTAGACGGCTTAATGCACTTTGTCCTTTTCCTGAGGAATCGGTGAGAAAGTGGTCGGGGGTCCCATCGGGGGATGCCGCAGTCACCCGACTCATGAAGTCCACGGCTGTCTCGGATATGGCAGTCTTTAGTGATAGCACGGACAAGCGTCTTGACGGTCTTTGTAAAACCACCTTTGAAGCGGCTGCGGCCTGCACTTGCATCATCTTGGGTCAGCAAGGTCTGGTCAAAGCAGCTGCAGCAAGGGCTGTTGGCTGAAGCCTCTTCGGAGGAGTTGTTGGATCTTGCTTCCCAGCTCACGGGTGCAGCGAAGTTCCTGTGTGAGACCGCTCTTGAGTCAGCCCGTTTAGCGGCTAGAGCGTCAGCCAATGCATTGGCCGCTCTCTGTGGTTAAAATCTTGGTTGACTGATTGGTTGGCCGTGCTGTGGCAGCAAGCTTTTTGGGAAGCGTTTGAACAAGATAATTTTAGAGGCCACAATGGGTCGTAATACTCTCCTCTCTCAAAATCACCAGCCAGTCATTTTATTCAAAAAACCCA